>DWQX01004166.1:0-15696 GCA_018245475.1 Pharmacophagus antenor
CATGCCTAAAGAAGCGGCGGGGGGGGGGGAGGCTAGTATTTATACATAATTATCACTTGCCGAATAATAGTAACTTTATCGTGCCTAAAGGCTCGGCCTGGCGTTCTTTGTATTAACACGTTGCTTGCCAAGCCGTTTTCGCCCAATTTGTCTCCTCAGGCCATTTGATGTTTTGTCTAATACACGGTATATAAAATTATTTATTGTACGCAGTTAAGTTAAACGTCTGTGTGTACCATTATCGGTACACGGGGCGTGTAACGTGTTGACATACACACGTGCTAGAGAACTATTGCGGACATCTGTTGCGAACCCTACTAGGGCTTTGTGCACGGCCAAATAGAAATAGTTAATTAACTCACTCCCGACGGTTGTGTTCTCTTGTGTCTGTATATTCGTAAACAGTCACGTCAATGCGGTATTCAAAACATTACATAGAATAGACTGTGACCAGTCGGCGACCGAAGAGTGTTATGCAATTATTTAATTACAATAAAATAATTTAATTAATTATTGTTGATTATTTAATCATCGGTATTAAAATAAAATTTACTGTGCGAAGGGGATAAGATATACTGACAGTTCAACGAAGACTACGTTTCTAGCATTACGACACAACTTTTTTAACATAACTTTGCATTTATATACAATATTTTTCGTATATAATATAATTATTAGTGCGAATTGTATGAAACGTAAAAAAATATCGGCCTCATTCTCTTCTGTGTGTATACCAGTCTGACCTCAATTAACACATGACGTTAACAGAGAACTAGACCGTAGATGGCGTAGCATACTGGCTCAGAATAATCTAGTTCTCATATGTAAAACAGCAAGAACACAGTAATTCTGTTATGGCGGCAGATTAGCGGGACGAATTCTACATAATAAAATAATAAGTACTAAATATCATAACTGTTGGAGAAGTACCTCCTTTAAAGTTTTTATTTTTAAAAAATCAATAGCCACGTGCGAGTCAGACTCGCACTGTGAAGGGTTCCGAACATTAAAACAAAGTTTTTATACAAGGCAGACAAAAAGTTGTAAAAGCTATTTTTTTTAGCATTTTTTGTAATATGATAATAATTTTATTACTTATTATTGTAGCAGTGCTAGAAATACATAATCTGTGACAAATTCAACTTTCCACCTATTACGGTTCATGAGATACAGCCTGCCGTACGACGCGTCGGTCGGGGGAGTGTCAGTAATTGGGCTCCGTTTGTCATCCTTTATATACGGAACCCTACACAGTTATAATATAATTTTTGTATTAGTGTAACCACGTCCGTACGCGTCGGAACAGAGTTGAGATGAGTCACACGGACACGAGCCGGGGGTCAAGCAACCGGATTGATAGGCCTGCCTTTGTGCAGCTGTCGCGGAGTGCGGCGCGCTAAAGTACGATTTACGTACATCATGTGGCGACATATCCAGTGAAACGTTTCTATCCTCGCGAAGTACGAAACCGCTCAAGGACTAATTTTACTCGTCTTCCATGATTCGTTGATTTGAGCGTTACTCTGCGGAAATCCCAAAACTAAATTTCTAATTTGCGCTTTGTTTGAACTCAAATACTACGACTAAAATACAATCTCCAACGCGTTCCGCCGCTGCACGTGGCGTCTTCGGACGATGTTACGCGTTCGACAGTACGTCATAAAAGGGAAGTTAACAAATTATTTCTATTTATTTTATAAATCTCCCGTTAATGTTCGTCATTGTTTGTCGTACGAGAATTTATAGCGCGAGAAACTAAAAGTACTACGTTTGAAGCTAGACTAAGCATTGTACTAAATCGTTTTCGAATATTCAATATCCTTTTTAATAATTGTTTTTTTTTTTTAGTATTACGGAGAAATCTTTTTTTACCGCTAATTTACCTATTTTATGCACATTAAATAATTGAGGCATGTACATTACATTTTTGTTATATAATGTGGCTTGCTATTCGATCACTAGTTCGTCAAACAAACAACGAAAGTTCAAGTATTTCACTAGAACGCGTTTGCACAGCTTGTCGTTCTAACAAAACGGATATTAATTATGTCAATAATTTCACTAACCGTGGCTTCAGATTAAAAATGGAACTAAGTATATCGTGTTCAGTACAGGTTAAACTTCACTCTGCTCTATTACATGGAAGATGACGTCACACCCACGAATTATTTGGATCGCATAATGCATTGTCATTTGTCCGGCGAACGGTTACTAAGATTATCGATGCGATTCGATACTTTATTGAAATAATACCTCGTCGTTTCTATACCGCTTACACACTTGAGGTAATCTGCAATACTTTGGCCAAAAATGGAGATGGATTTTCTCATCGTAGACCAGCCAGCGTATACGACTACAGCTTTACCGAGTATTGTGTATCAACAAAACTAACGAAAAACAAATTCGTATAGATGACACACATAAACTAATTGTATAATATCCTTAGGTACAAGTTTAAGGTATTTACCGTTCAATAAACTTAATCTGATATGGCTATATCGTCCGTATAGTTACCGCCTGAGGAGGGATCAGCGTGAGCCTCCGCCGACATGAACGTGTGAACAAAAAAGCGTTGCCTAGCAACCAAATGACGGGCAAATTGAAAGCATTTTAAAATATTGACTTGTTATTGAAATCAGATGAATATAAATTATTACAGTTAGCTACATACTATGTTAGTAGAAGGATATAGTACTATCCGAACTGCAATTTTTTGGCGCTGAAAATTAACCGGAGATCGTTGCGTAACAAAGTAAGCGGTCTAACCGAATCGCCACGGAGGCACTTGCATGACACTATTTTTCGTAGCGGGTCAGTCGGTAGTGAAGTGAGTCAGAATATCAAAATTAGTCCGTTGAAGTGAACCGGTGCAGAACAGGCTCGCATGCGGTTCATACAATTGCGGTGAGAGCTTACTTTTATCGAAAAATATGTCCTACCAAAACCCATGAGGTGTTTGCGTTTTTTCTCATGATAATATTTCTCTCAGTTCTAGACAAAACTAAGTCTTAATCGTTTTTATTTGTTCTTTAAGCGAGAACTATTTATTGAATGGTATAATTTTAATTGATTTATTTAATAATTTTTTTTTAAAGGTATATTACCATTACCTGGAAGTTATTTCACGAATAAATGCTTAAAAAGATTGAACTTTAAATTTAAGAAAATATAGAATTAAACGTGTTACTTTCTATTTAATGTGTGTTTTTATTTTGAGCTTCTATCTGCTGTCAGTACCAGTTTTTGTTTAAAACATTTTCGTATAGATAACTTTCACGTTTTTCTTTTAATTTTAGACAATTATTTATCATTTTCAAAACATTGTTATTATAGAACTAAGGATTACAAAATTCCGAAGCAATTAATTTAAAATTCAAATGTTATTTTTTATTTCATTTCATTTCCTTCATCCCTAACTAACCGCGTAGTGTAATTGAGAAGAATCAATAAACTTTATTACCAGCTGCACATGAAGCATCTATCCCTATAACTGATCGGGTATCGGTTAAAATTTTTAATTACAAAAGAAACTGTAATGTTAATTTCGGAGCTAATAGAGGCAGGTAGGATGTCACTTGTATTATTTATATGCCTCTTAAACTTTCTAAAGGATCCCCCGCAAAGGACCCAATTAATGGTATGAATAAATTTATGTACTCCCTACGGTTGCTATGACTTATATTGCTCAAAGAGATTTCTAAAATAAGAAAATGGTGTGGTTCGTTGAACTCACATGTTTACCGTTACAGAGTTTACTCGCAATAGTTTACTTAAATGCGGTATGATATGACGTCATTAGATTTTTTACGTGATACTTGTTATAAGTACATATATTAACACTTTTTAAATACCTTGCGATATGTAATTGTGTACATGTTATATAAATTTATTATATAACACGTATGCAATATTTTTAAACGCATGTTCGACACGAAATGAAAAGTTACTAATTGTTAAAAAAAAATTGAAGTTTCATAAAATGAGCGTTTTTTTTTATCTAAATGGTATGTTTAATTTAAATCGATTATTTACAAGAAAAAACTTATCTCGAAAAGTATTAAAATAAGCTTAGTTCATACACAGCCATTTCTACCGTATAATAGTAACTTCATAACGCCATTTTGTTCCACTCTGCAGATCGATTGTTTGTTATTGGGCTTACCTTTTATTAGTTAAAAATGTTGTAAATATAGTCTTTTTACGTTTTTAATAAAATGTGGATTTACATTTTCAGCATACGTTTTCTTAACTAATCTACAATAAAACTAAATTTTTTTCCTCATTGTTTTATTAGGAAATGTCTATTACTTGACCATGATTGACACATGATGTTAAGTGATATTTATGAATGCGGGAACATAGTAACGCTTTTATAGCGACGGATGTACATTGAGGTTGATAGCTGGCTATGCTGGTTTGAGAAAACCCTATCACCATCCAAACTTCAATCATGTTACCCCCGGAATTGATCCTGGAACCTCCGTTGTATATTTTTTTATACTGCTCAGGGTGGAAAACAGCTGTACAGCCCGCCTGATGGTGAATAAATACCGAAGCTTATACTCGTAAAAATAAAAGCTTGCAACTAACAGACGCACCACGACCGCGTTGCCGATCAAAATAATATTAATAAAGTAAAAAAAAACATATATCAGCTTCAAGATATCTCGTCGATAGTGAATTCGCGCGCCCCGAAGCATCCATTGAACAATTCATGACTAACTGCTACAAAATTAATTGGTTGTTTGTGACATCGGACAACAAACAAACACGCATGTTTGCGGTGCGCGCACACGCCGGTATGTGCTGTTTACAAACGCGCCGACGGAAGTCGAAAATCTCAACGGGCGTCGGTGGCCGTTCGTGTTATGTTTTAAATTTGGAATAAGTGTTATTATAGAAAATGTGAACGGATATATAAATCTTAAACCTTTGCACTCTTGGAGAATTCTTTCCTCATGAAATCGATCGGCAGCTTTGCGTCAATTTTCAAGAAGCGTAAAGTATCGACGTAAATAGATTAAAATGCCTTTTGTATTCTATCGAAATATTTTTCATATAATCATATAATGTCATGTTATAAATGTAACTATGCATTCCGATTGAAAGACTCACCGACGCTGTTAATGCAATAAAAATCATTGTGAGTGTCTGCTCACCATTGGCTTTGACACGAAACACAGTCGGTTAAGCAATATTATTTAACTCTTAATATTTATTATTATATGCTCAAGGTATACTTCTAAAACCTGTTATATACCATAGTTATTAAGCCGACGTCGAATTCGTTGACACAAGCCTGTGTATCTCACGATCCATGGTTGAGAAATACGTAAAACTAACAGCAAACTCCAACCAATGAGTTATACCGTATATTTGTTATACGACAAATGTGAAATATCAAGTAGTTTTTTATCGATGATAATTAAGTATAATTAATTGTTAAGTTTGATACATAATCTAGCAAGGGAATATCTGTTTAATATTATTATCACAAAAGAAAAATAATTTGGATAGAATTAATAAACAACATTTCGTATCAATCCGAATCGGTTAAACAATGGCGTCCGATTTCAATAAAGAACCGTTTTTATCTGTTTATGTGATGGAGAATATTTTTATAACAATCCCATTCAGTAATACGTGTTTAGAAATAAACTAGTGTCAAATATCTATGAAAAAAAAAGATTTTTTTTTTTCATTTTTCTTTTTCTCTTAAATTTACTTAACGACATGTCCTTACGATCCCGTTACGAAAAAAAGAACATTTTAGTCACAGATATTTAACTAAGCTAACTAATATCGTAAGTATACAAAGTTAATGAGTTCAATCAGAAATATATTGTCTGTAGAAAACGACCCAAGTAGCAGAGACAATAGCAGAAGTATTTGCGTAAGGGAAGTAATAAGCCTTTGTTGAACAGTTTGTCGAACAAATTTTAATTGAACCTTGACCCCAAAAATTCTTGTAATTCGCTACGGCACGCTTTGACTGTCTACATTTTTGATATTTATAATATTGAAGAATGTTTGCAGTTAATGCCTAATCAGTTCAGCGAACGTAAGGACTGTTTGAACTTGGAACCATACATGGTGGGCGTCACGTTACTGTGTGTGCGTGTTGCACCGTTACCGCATTGGCACTCTTTTTTGATTTCTCAGAAGGCATCCCTTTTTATACTAACCTGCATGTCATCCAACACTAACTGCAGAATGCTTCTTCCCAACAAATGCTTATGCGGCGGCGATATCAGCGAGTGGACGCGCTCGAGGAGGCTCGGCAGCGCGCTCGAGTCGTGGGACACGCACCACTCCGCGAAATCCTCCAAAGTTGTCCTCTCCAACTCCTGCTGCAACCTCACATACTCCCGCATCTGCCTGTTCGCCGATGCGACCCTGCTTAACAGGTCGGCCATCTCGTGCAATCGCAGCTCCAATCTAGCACCGCGCGCCCCGACCTTGGCCAGGAACTTGGCGACCGATCCCATCTTCTCTATCCTTAGCTCCAGCCTCTCGATCGTCCTCGTCACCTGCGCCAGTCTCGCCAGCACTTCCTTCTCCCGCCGCCTGACAAGTGGCAGGTCGACGCCGCCGGACACATTGAAGGGTTTCCCTATGACGTCCCAAGAGTTTAGTACCTCCTCGCCGATCTCCTTGCCCAAGCGGATGACGTCGAGCGCGTCGTCGATGATGGCGTGCGCGGCGGCCGCGAGCGCGAGCAGCGCCAGCGCGGTGTGCACGCGGCGGGCGGGCATGACGGAGCGACACCCACTGGCGAGCGGCGCGCCGGCCCGCCGGGTGGCCAGTGGCGCCGCGGGCGATTTGCCGACACCCGCGCTTTCGTCTGGGGAAAACTCCACGGATGATAATGCGAGCAATGTTCACGAACCGAGAGCTATGGCTCCATCGTTGAATGCGTGTCGATAGTTCTGAAACAATATTATTTTTAAACTCGTTGAACGTGTTATACAGTTCCGATCCTACTAGTAGGACAATGTTCACTGACTACGCTTGCACTGAACACAGATCGATGGCACCGTTACAAGGCCCCACTCGCCGCCACAAAGATACCGGTTCAACTGCTTTGCGCGCGTACGATTCTTCAATGTTTTTGCGAATAAAAGTTCATCCACGGTAATGTATAAAATAAGTAATTCACTGTGTTTATTTTTTAATTTTTTTAAGTCCGTGTTTAAGTGGAATCCTACCGGTCATCGAAAACTTAATGAACTGTTATAAATAGTATAAAAAATCAATATTCTTTTTGTTAAATCCAATATGACTAAGATATAATAACATAATTAAATAGTGAGCGTCTTGTATATTCTGTCACACTAAGAAATTAATAACTTTTGCCTTTACACAATTACTTTATTTTATCTGCATATCAAATTTATCATATTACTATTACTATAACATATTAAATAATAGAATTTTTACTTGTAACTATAATATACACATAAACTTAAAACCTTAATATCTCTCCATAAAATCAGTAAAGTTTTGTGCATATAGCAACACAGTAGTGGGTGTACCCTCTCCTTTTCCCCGTTCATAACTAAGCTTTTTGTTACTTTCGCTTTTGATATAGTCCGTCCCGTTTCTTAGTAAGCAGTTAGTCATTTTAGTTTTTGTCTCATATTGCATACGGTACGGGTTTGCTGTATAAAATAATAATAAAAATATAAAAACTTTATACTTGTCTAACACAAACAAATATTTTGTAATATGAGTACCAACCTCCAGTGAAAGGGGCACACTAAAAGAAGTGACGTAAAAAGTTCCCTTAGACCGAATGATCCTTACTTTATATCCCTTACAAATTTAAAGCAATCAATTACCTTTTATATGGTGTAGCTTACTTTTACAATACCCGGAGAAATCCCTCTCCATGCCAGAGGACTGTAAATCATTTGACAGTTTGATTTAAGATTACTGTTGTCATTGATTTAAGTTCAGTCCTCGCATAGTAAACGACTGTCCACTTTAATCATATACATAGAAGGAGAGATTGTATTTCATCAAAAAATAAAGATATAATGAATTGGTCGAACATCGGATTTAAACATAATTTACTATTGTACAGTTACACATGTTTCCGGCTTTTGTTTTTTTTTTAGTATCGCATCGTTTCGTATGTAACATCTGGTGACTGCGGTCTCTAATAGCGTTATCCTCGTGAGCGGTTTCGATCGACAAAGAACCCTTTTTTTTTTCACATCCACAACATTGTTATGAAGTATACTCGGAAAATAATGTAACGTTAGCGATAACAGACATTTACAATGCATTTATTTAATATTTTTATCTGCAATGGGCAACCGTTTGACCTCAATTTGCCATCACGTCGAGTGACAATGAAGCGTGGCCAGAATACCCTTAAATGTATCGCCGCCGCAACTAAGCAACGTTGTTGTGGTACCTGTGGCTGTACTCTTCCATACAAGCTCGACACTATCGCACACTCCGTTTGTGCAATATGACATATTGAAATTAATAAATCATAATTGTTACAAATTCTATACACGACTACAAAGATAAAATAATTGAAAAATCACCTCGTACACTAATATTTTTTTCCTTAGCTATATAAGTATATATAATAGCATGTGGGCTTGCTTTACGGGCACACCCTGTATGGCAACATTGTGAGTGATAGGTCAGGTGGGTTCGATAAAACCCTACTTCCATCTACATTTTACTACTCGTGTAGTCGTGGAATCGAATCGGAGACCTTCGTTTTATTAGGCAGTCCATAAACCATTGCGCTAAGGAGGCGACATGAAGTAATGTAATTTATCGCCTTATAATGGTTCTTTCTTTCTAATGTTTTGAAGTGATGATCGTGATGCGATGTGTATTGAACCTTATACGTAACGATGTAAATATTAATTCTAAAACAATTCCGGATGTAGTCGCGTCCACAGTTTTAGCGGTCGACGTTTTTTCACTCCGCATTCGGCATGGCTCTGTTTGAGTTTTTGTTTAAACGCTTTATCTTTGGGATTTAAAACGCTCCCTTCATTTATTGTTATCTGCAGAAAATAGTTTTAGCAGGTAATTTATGAAGGGTTGCAAAGAACAAACATTAACCTCATGGAATATCATTTACGAATATCTCTCTGTAATGTAGTCTCTTGTTTACACATTTGTTCGAAAATAAAATAGGCTTTTATATAGAAAATGTCGCAAGCATATAGATTTAACTTTTTTTAACTATTAAAACACGAGTTTTTATTTTTTTAAACATTAATTGTTTTAATTATTAACAAAACTTAAATACTTTATATACTGATACGGATTTTATTTATGTAAGTTTAAAAAATTTCCATTCAAGAATTGGGTTCAATAAAAATTACTTTGTGCCTAATAAAAATAAGTGTTAAGTTCAATAATAGTGGAAACCATTGTGAGAAGCACAGCGCTGTACGAGGGCTTTGGCATTTTTTTTTATCGTGGTGAAGGACATTACAGATATCGTGTTGTAGGAAATAATTTATAAAACAGGCGGGCTTTATATCTAAAGGCATTCTCTATCAGCGGAGCTACGTTGAGGTGTAACGATGATAGGTGATGTTATGAATACACAATATACTTGCAATAATCAGGTTGAAACTAAAAATCACATTTGACAATATTTCCATTGAGCTGGTACCAGTTTGTATCACTGCAGTATACATCATATTCATCTTATTAAACAGTGCACGATATACTTTGGAACGCCCTTATTGATGACGCTAACAATGCTTCAAGTAAAACTGCATTTAAGTGTCTTCTCAAAACATATTATTTGAAGATCGGTAACACTAGACAGACACATTAATAGGCTCCCATTATCTAGTCATATGGTGTATATTTATATATATGAACAATTTTTTTATGTACTTGTTTTTATATATTATGCCACTATATATGTATATATATATATTATTTTGGCTATAGTTTTTTTTTTCATGACTACCTTTCTGCACCGAAGGTGGACTGGCAGAAAATGCCTAAAGTTATGTCACATAAAATATTAAAAAAATAAATAAATAAATAGTGGCTATGTAAGAATAATTCGAAGACTATCAACTAGTAGCATGCCATGTAGGGCAAGTCCGAGTACATGAATATTCATCTACTTTAATGAATGTTAATACATTAAGTGATTTTTCAATTTTTTTTTAACTTTGTAGTAGTATTCTACCAGGGTTACATTTATGATTTATTAATTTTAGTGTACTATATTGCTTAAATGGGTTACGCCGTGCTTTTGGACTTGTTTGATAATACTTCCACTGCTAACAACTTTTATCGATTCTTGTAATATTTGATACTTGAAAAGAGGCTCGAGTGCAATGGGTTAAATTCCTTTATTTATAACATTAATGCGTCATTTATTTTTTACTTTGCACTGCAAGGGTCAAGCGGAGGCATTTAAGATTTTTAGTGAAACCCGACGGCTCCGCTGGGGAGCCTTCCAGTGAAAAGGGTTAATAATTTATATTTGTATTTGTACTCAATATAGCTATGTATTCATCATCATTTTTACTGCTGTCGACAGAGCTTGTTCTACGAGATCCTGGCCGGCGTGTGGGTGCGCAACGGGCTGCAGATCAAGGGGCAGGCGATGACGTACATCCAGGCAAACTTCTGCAACTCAATGGTCGACATGGACATCTACTGGCTGCAGATATGCGCCGCCCACCTGCCCGCCGACCAGTTCATGGATATGTGCATTGATATGTGGGTGTTAGCTCGTCTTTAGTCTTTATTAATACATTCGACATTTGACTGTTTCCGCGGCGCAGTGGTTTCCACTTGCGTTAAAGCTCAGGCCACAGCGGTAGTAGAGTCTGGATGGTGGCAAGGTTTTGCGAACACGCCTGGTTAACTACTACCCTCAATGTCAATCTGTCGCCATAACAGCATTTATTCCGGCAGTCAAACACGTGATAACCAAAAGAAGAATTGCAGATGGATACCAGAAGTAATGCCCAAGGTTAATTATTAATTATTCGATCGAACATAGTTTATAAGACCTCAGTCCTATTGTTGTGCATATAATAATAGTGTACTAAACTCAGCTGTCGGAACATTGCGAGGCAATCGTAAGTAATACCACCCGATATTTGATTCGTATGAAGTTAGTCGCTCTTAGACTTTCACAGCTTCATCGAATTCAGAGCTATGCGTCGTATACAACAGCGCGAGCTCTTTTATACAAGTTGTAGAGGGAACGATGACATCAGATACACGTGAAACTAACTAAAACACCCAGTATAAACTTTCTTTTTATTAAATATTTGTTAGTTTTTGACCACAATCCCATCTGATGTTAAATGGTCATTTGGTCTATGATGGCGGAACGCACTAGCCGACTATTAGTTGAATACACCTGTCGTGTTTGGACTGGAACACAAAAGCAGACAAGCTGTTTTATCTATAGCTATCTCTTTCAAACATAAACTCGTTTGTTCCATCGATGTTCGCAAGCGTACCATCATGCGAATAATTCTGTGATTAATAATTTACTGTCGATTAAATTTGTCAGGTTCGGTGTGCGCGAGTGGCTGAGCATGACGCCGCTGACGCCGTCGCAGACCGCGGAGCAGGACGCGATGCTGGAGGGGCTGCTCACGTTCCTGGCGATACTCGTGTCGTCGCGCACCAACCTAGGTACAGCGCACGCGGGTCGCCTTGTTATACAGAACATTAAATAATATAATTAACATTATCTTTCATTGGCGTGTCAGAGTTGCATCATCATTTTCTGTTTCAAGTAAGGTGAAAAAAGGAAACGAAATCTCCTTATAATTAACGAATAGTAGTCTGGAAATAACGATGTATGATAGCCGAGGTATTCGTTTTTATAAAGCTCGTCGCAGTTTAATAATCGGCCTTGTAATGTACGATTACTAGAGAATTAAATAACATCCGATTACTATAGAGCACATCCTACTATTGTATCTATAAAAGTATATATGTATATACATTATGATACATGGATACATATAATATGGACAATAAAATTGTATATGTTATACTCGAGAATAGTTTTATATAAACATTTAAATGCACAAATGAGAAATAAAATTTTCTGAATGGTTAAATGAGATCCTTACCAATAAAAATATGTAGATAAAATTAGGCACAGACGTTCAACACACAGGCACTCGGTTACATAAATACGAGGATAAAACTTACCACAAAAAATGAGGTAATCAATACCATTTTCAATTGACAGCCTAAAACACTGTGTGATCTATCTTGTTTTGAGCAGTTTAGTCGTGTACTTAACAGAAAGCTAAAAATACTTCATGTGTTACTGTCTGAACTATTTGTCATCGTCACAGTGTGACGCTATTATAATTATCATAAATGGTATAAATAAATAGCAATGATTAGACGAGAGAATAAATGGGCATGCGGTGTTAGTTGAGTGTAAGTGTATCATAAAGAACTTGGCCTATGAAAATAAAATTGCCCTGTGCTACGGAAAGATTGAGTTTCATTTCCATGTGTCGGTTATTCCCATGCCCAGGTACCATTAACATTATTATATCTCCCGGCTGTCCGCAGGCAACGACGAGCTGACGCAATCGCGGCTGGAGGTAAGCACGCTGCTGGCGGCGGGCGACAAGACTCACTCGCAGCTGCTGGAGCTAATGCCCGAGCGCTCCGGGAACGCGCACACCAGGAACTTCGAGAGCGTGCTCAAGGAGGTAACTGGCAGCTTCGTTACATATTCTACTACAAGTTTTTTTAGGGTTCCGTACCCAAAACGTGACATTGATATGCAGAACGTTTAAATTTTCGTAGACTTTGTATCTTTATTGCTGGTCATATAAGTAACAAGCGTATATGATATAGAACCCAACGTATTCCGAGTCCGACTGGCATTTGACCATTCTTTTAAATTTTCATATGAGTAGAATGAATACAGATGATACTACTACCCATGTTCCTGACTTCGAGGTCAGTGATCTTCGTAGCGTTGTAAGCAAAGCTACCGTAGACGGTGAACACAAATTGGTCCCAATCGTATCGTAGCGATTGGGGTTGCTAGACAGGACTATGTCCCTGGAACGTTCGTATATGAAGAGCGTAACGCATTTAGGGTGTCCACTAAGGTGTGTTTAGTGAATAAAAATTCCTCATAACCTTGACTTTCCTCTAGACTGCACTTACCATCAGATAGGATCGTTGTTATTTATTAACATATATAATTAAAAATTTATTGCCTCCGTGGCGCAGTGATTTATCGGTTACTTTGTAATAAAGAGATTCATAACGCGGTTTCCGGACCACGTAAACAGTGGAGTTTGGTTGGTGCTATATTTTTTTGGTGAACGCTGGCAACACTTTCGTTGTAAACCTGCTGCTATAACAGCGTTGCTGTATTCCAGAAGTCATTCACATTACACCCAGTTATATTCTGGGCAAACTCGCTTAAATATTTCGGCCTCATTGTCCTTTAGCATCATATGAAATCGATATCGAGTGTTAGCCGATACGAATCTCCAGTTGTAATAACGTAATTTATTTACATTGCAGCTGTCTACGTACCGTCCGCCGCCGAAGGGCTCGGAGAACCTCGAGCAGGGGCTGTTCGTGCCTAAGCCCGAGGTGTGGGAGCAGCATTACGACCCGCTGCACGTGTTGCGGCGGGCCGTGCACCGGCGCGACTTCCATTCCTCGATGGATCGCTTCACCACTTAGTGAGTGACGGAATAGTCGTAGAAACATATCGCTGGTTTACGACAACGTGTCGTTACAAATGGTTTCGTGTCATTGAGCGTATGATATTTTAAAAACTCTATACCAATTCATTTTATAGTGACATATATAGACTTGTAGTCATCGAAATTGTAAACAAAGTATTTCCGAAGGATGTGCGATTTATATGTTCATATATGTCAAAGGATGCAAAAAGTAATAAACTCAAATAGGCATTCTGTCCTTTTCAATATTTTAGAAAACCGGGGATATAAGATGTCTATTATTGCCACTGGTTTATAGTGATGATGTAATTTTGACTATTCTTAGCGATTTCAAGTCGTCTACAAACTCAAACAAGGAGGATCTCAACCTCCACGTATTAAATTATCATTCAAATGTATAAATATTAGCAACACCCGAGATATCACACCAGTTAAAAAATTACGCCTAAAATCTTGACCCATCATTTGGATTATTTATTTAACTATGCTTTATTATAACTCTATTAACATCTACAACTTTCACGCGTGTTTAGTTTAAAATGAAATCGTTGCTACAGCGTTCGGGAGAAGCAGAAGACGGAAGGGGTAGCAGGTGGTACGGCTAGTGGTGGAGGTGGTGGGGGTGGCGCGGCGGCGGCGGGCGGCAGCGCATCCGGGTCGGGCGCGACTGGCGGCGGCACGGGCGCTCTGTGGCCGCCGCTGAGGCCAGCGCAGGCGCCACCCGCCGCCGCCGGCGACCCACGCGTCATCTGTCTTTCCGGTACGGTGTTTGTTGCGCGTTGACGTATAACGTAATGTGTTATGTTTGAGTCAGTTATTACAAACACGCGGCCTGAGTATCTAAGCACTGTATTTCCGGGCCGCCCGAATATTGAAAGCAGCCATATAATGTTTTGAAAAAATTGTGACAATTATTTTCTTTGATGAAACAATACAAATTAGCATTCCGATTGACGGACACACATTGCCAACACAAATAGACAACATAATTAAGTACAATGTTTATCCCCATCTATGCTGTCGGAGTTTACCACTAAATTATTATGTCCATTAGAACTGCTCTGTAGCGTAGTTGATTACTGCTTTCCGTTTAACACGGAGGTCCGAGGTTTGATACCCTAACCATATCAGTATTGGATTGGTTGGCGGTAGATGTTTTTGTGTTTGGCTACCATGCTCAATTTCTATCTACCGCCACAACAGCAACAAGTGTTGTGGGCGACTACGCTTCCTCATTGACGACACAAATGCCATTTTGTCACTTAACATCGTGTAAAATCGAAATCAAGTGTTAGTTCACTGCCTATAAAAAAAGTATTATTCAGGCGTGCTGCACGGCGCACTGCTCGCAGTGCTGCACCGCGGCGTGCGGCGGCGTGACGGTGCCGCGGGCCCCGCGCCGCCAGACCACGTGCTCGCGCTTGCCGTCTACCTACTGGCTGTAGCAGCCGACCTTGCGGCGCCGCAGCGCGCGCACGACGTGAGTACACTCACTTAACTACCGGCCATAACGACTGCGTTTCTGGTATAATATAGGCAATGTCAACAGTTGAACAGCTATTGCACAATAAGAGCAAGCATTTTTTGAATGTCGCTTTTTAATCTTTTTCTCTCATAAATTAC
Organism: Pharmacophagus antenor; assembly: GCA_018245475.1. Lineage (NCBI taxonomy): Eukaryota > Metazoa > Arthropoda > Insecta > Lepidoptera > Papilionidae > Pharmacophagus > Pharmacophagus antenor. Next base: position 15,330 of record DWQX01004166.1, read on the forward strand.
TTATACCGACTTATATACACTGTGGACGACCGTTGTATTTAGTCTGCACCGCCTCTCCAATGTCTCTGATCGTGTATCTGGCGTTATAATGAGTTAGGCGATACGTAATGACACTAATGATGGACACATAACATTGCAACAAAGAAGTTATGTAATTAAGTTTAAGTAAATTTGTCAAAAATTACAATTAAAAATACAGTTGAGTTTAATTGAAAATGTTATTACTAATTAGTTTGGTATTGTACATCTTAAACCAAGGGTGGAAAGAAAATTTGTTCAGACTTACAAAAAATGATATATCTAGGCTGACAACGGCTAAACACGGTGCTGGTAATATAAGAGGTAATAACGTTGGTACACCGGTCGC
>DWQX01004167.1:0-15686 GCA_018245475.1 Pharmacophagus antenor
CGGGATGTTCGGGGCTCGCTCCACTCCCGTCACGGGTCGGCCCGGCATTGCAGTGCCGCCGGGATCGGCCCACATATATAACTAATAAAAACAAAAGTCATCTTACTTTCCGTGAAAGTAACGTTCTTTACACACCAAGCTTTTGAATGTGTCATGAAAGCTATACTTACCAGACTTCTGATTCTTATATTTGAATGCAATTATACTATTATTATTTATTATTTTGATACTTTAATTTTGATAATTGTTGTATGGTAATGATGTTAAGCTTGAAGTAATTGTTTTATCCAAACTTTTTCAGTTAAAACCAGTGCAAGACCTTAATTTATACGCCACAAGTTGCACTAAACTTGTTAAACTTCAGTTAAAAACATGATTTTAAATATGCAATGAATATGAACTCTTAATTTACGCAACTTTGTAATTTAAGTTAGGTAACATGAAATACTATTATAGGGTATCACCTAGTAATATTTCATGTAGCAGCATTAATGTTCATTACCCGTTATAGAAACAAAATACCGAATCTCTTTAGAAAACTAAAAACTTAATTACATTATATAGTAAACTATTTTATCTAAAAACATTTATACCAATATATTTCTTTTAAAAGTGGTGATATGTAATGATTAAAATTTATTTTAATATGTAATAAAACAAAATGTACATTGTTTCATGAAATTCCTACATTAAATCACTAATGGGCAATACAGTCTCGTTGGATTCGAACCACTTGTTCAATTTTGAGTCGCTGCAGGTATTTTTTTATCGACGTTTCGCAACACTTCTCCCAATTTCACAATGTTGGGTGACAATGAGGCTATAAATGGTGAAGTTTGCTTACCCAGGATATTTTGACTTTTGTATGTACGACTGCTTGCACACAGCAGTGACGTTATGGCAGCAAGTCGATTGGCTTGAGATAAAACTCATCTGGTTAGGTATTAACCAGATGAGTTTTATCATCAATCCAAACTTCACTACTCACATAGCCACGGAATCGAACTTAGAACCTCAGTGTTACAAGGCAAACGGCAAACTGCTACATCCCGGTGACAGACAATAATTAGGTACATCTACCACCATTTTATTTTTAAGTCTTAACAGTTTGTGTGTGCTTTTTAATGATAATTGTGTGAAATACGCCATATTTCATAAAGATAAATAAAATTTAAGAAAAAAATATATATTACTTCTCAAATACATTTTCCTGCCTTTGTGCAAGTTCAAACATTTCGTTTCATACCTAGATAGTAAGTTGTGTAAACCTTTTCAATTTTCTTCGTTGTCACAAGTCAAAGGTGAGACGCTTGTATTGTTTTGTTGCCATTAGGCAAGGCAAAGGCACTTGGCCTTACAGTCGGTGGTGCTATATAAATTAATAAAAAATAAAAACAAACATTGTCATCATATACAAAAATATATTGTTTTAATGTTGTTTAATTAAAACGAACGCCGCTAAACATTAACAAATACTTATGATTTAGTGGATGCGATGTTTTTTGTTTTCAAATTTGAACATAATTTTCTCATTGTACAATGAAATATACAAACACAATTTGTTGATTATTATTTTAAACATTCATTATATCGTCGAATCATTGCCTGTAAATATTTAAAAAAAAATTGTAATTTTCACTGATACAATATTAACTGGTGAAATTAGTGTCTATAAAATCTGGATTATAGTTACGTCAGTTACTCCTAAAAGTTACATAACTTCTTTTTACATAATAGACGGAATTTATTTGACAATGTCAAGTCAGTGTTGGCAAGTATGGTTTTACTTATTGAAATTCTTTACATAACAAGTACATTGTTACATTTATATAGAAATTAATTAAAAAAATACACACCAAATGTTACCATCGAAAAATATAATAACCCTTGTCATTATTATTATTATAACATTGAATAATTAATTTTTGCATAATATTATAAACTCAAGTTTCAAGAACACAATTTCACTTTGCTTCGTACTTTGAGATTCAGCCCAACCACAATAGGTCACGACGACAATGTTCATAAACCATCTTACACACTAAAACAGATGAAACAATGTGAACATGGACACCTACAATAACAGTCTGTTGTGTACTAACTTAAAGCTAAGTTGTATTGTAAGGTTTAAAGATCCCGTTATAAAAGATACATAAAACTTGACAAATTTAATTAGGTACTTTGTATTCATTAAAATAGAAATAGTATCAAGAACCGATGTACCGTTTCTCCATGGCGGATGACAATTTTTTTAATTTTTTTTTTGTTAATACCTCATAAACAATTCATGATTCACAAATTGTTTATTTAAGAAGAAAAAAACAGGGCACCTAATAAATTTAACAAGAACATCGTATGTGTATAATTACATATATGTTCACATAAATTAAGATATTAATACTGATTATATTTATTAATTATATGGTAATTAATTGATGGCGATATATTTACAATGTGGCGTTGAATATAATTTAGTTAAGAGAATGTAAACCCGCATTTTTTTTCATAAAAAAAATTATATATTATACAATTAACACGTAATCATAATAAATTAACGCTAAACCTGTCTTAGATGATCTAATTTAATTGATTAATATTTTATCCGCTGATCGTATTATGCACAAATAATTGAACGAACTATAAACACATGGAACAACAATTTCTACAAGTTAATCGTTTTGTAGATATATAAATAGTAAAAAATTGTAGATATATAAAACAGAGCACCCTAGTTGCATATTTATAATAAGGCACATGATTATGTTTTACCGAAAACATAGTATATATTACAGATATTTGAATGTTATCTTATAATCTTTATAGGCAAAGTTCTCTTTTTAACGAACACACACACACGTGGTTACTTTGTATACAGATAACGAAAAACTAATAATGAGAGTATAAACAATTAATATATCGGAATTAGTAAAACCACTTTCGGGGAAGACTTCTAAGAGTTACATACAAATTATCGAATACAAAAATATATCATAAACAAAATTTTACAATCGTCATTAATATAAATTAATCGTTTAAATTTTAATAGCTTTAAATATACTACTCCGAAGTATTTTGGAATGTAAATGAGTTGCCAGTCTTTAGGTGTATTAAGAAGTTGTATGTAAACAGGTGTTTTTTTTTATAATAAATCATGAAAATTAATTAGTTATTTATTGTTAAAACGCGTTTTCACTCTCTATTTCGCAGATACGCAATTGTTCGTGGTTAAATGTTGGGTTTATATATTTTTTAACACGTTCCCTGCCAGAGCGTTTTTTGAAAATTTTCCTTTGAGGTCTAGTTAGACGCATACAGAATACAATTTGACAATCCTTTATTGGGCAACTAACCATTTATGTAAATTTTGATTTGGATTAAAGTTGTATTTAATTATTTTAAGTTTAAAGATTTTGTTTTAAGATAACACATGGCCAAAAGTTTTACATATGTAATTTCAGCGTGGGGCGTATAAGCCCCTCGTGGCAGGGAAAGTGTTAATTGCAATGTATCGATATTTTTCAACACAGGTTCAACTGGATAAATCGATGAAAAACGTAGGAAAAAAACACCAAAAAAATTGTACACCGTTGCTAAATAGAATCGTAAAAAAACAGTTTTATTTTTATAGGAAAAACGTTATGATATTTTTTTCCAACAAAAAATAATCACCAAAAACCTTTACGTAAATAATTTACAGGTTAAAATGTCCCTCCTCTCTTATTTTCCCCAACTATCTATCCAACAAAAATGGAACCAATCAAGAAAGTTATGCGCAAACAAAATAAAAATATTTAAGGAAAAGAAATATTTCTTTTGAATTTCAATTTCTTTATAATTCAATTGAGACTTTTTTTACGATTCAAACTAACATAATGAACGTTACGAAAAACTTGTTACCAAAAGTTATTCAATTTTAATTAACTGTGATAAGAGTATTTTTTAATAAAACAAACAATATTTTTTTCTGTATCTCGCTCCAAGACAAATAATATGAACACAGAAACTTGTTACACTAGTGAATTTATTGTAGCCAAGTCAAGACCCGAGCGGCGGGCGTCGTTTCGTGAAAGGAGGCGCAACAAACGGCAAATGTTATGGATGTTACTAAAATATTCCTATAATTGCAGTTACTACCGTTCGTGCGATGCGATGGGATTCGCACCCGGGGCGAACGCAGCGCCCTTTCCTCGTTTATTCGCCGGTTAAATCGTGCTGAAACAACATCGCTCAGTCCGCAACATAATTGCACCAAAATTATCATGTGAAATTGTGCATGAGAACAATAAGGCCCGAACTTAACGTGGTTAGGAATTTGCGACGTACGCAGCAAGAACGTGAATCGCTTAAATCTTACGCGTTTTTAACCATCGAAAATCTTTAATACGCCCGCGGCCACCGCGAGGGATATTCGCCTTTACGTTCGGCTACGTGCCGGGTTCAAACGCCTCGGGGCTTAATTACGGGTTGCCGGGATCAAAATCGAAGCCGCACGCATTGTTATCATATGAATCACACTTTATTTCTTCAATTGTGTGAAAACGCAATTCAACATTAAGCCGCATAGAGAAAGCTATATTGCAACTGTTTCATTTTATATTCGCGTAAACAATTCAGCTAAACTCATTGCCCTCGTACAGACTCTCGCATACTTCCAGCAATCTCAACACCGGACTGATGTTATACGGGAATAGAGATTTCGACACCAACCTACTTATTTGCAGTCGCAGCCTGATCAACACGCGCATAGTGTCGTCCAGACCTCTAGTACCGCCAGAGTCCGTCTGTTGACAGGTCTCGAGAAATTTTGGCCAGTTCCTTCTGACATACTTCAAAAATCTTAGTAAATAGAGCAAGAAACACGTCTCGTTACTAACCAAGTAATCTAAGAGAACGTCACTGTCGTGCGAGACAACCTTTAAGAACTCTATAAACGATGATATCGGATTTAACATAGGTATTAAATCTGGGTACATAGAATTTCTATACACAATACCGACCGTGATATCTAATGTGCAAACCATAGACTCTATAAGGTAGTCGTCTTGCTCGCTAAACAGATGAATTAGCATTTTCGTGAACGGCGTCTCCGGATGGAACTCTAAACTATTCCTTATGAACACATCGAGTTTCTTTAACACGTCCCTGATGGACCTCTCGACGATCTGCATGTCCTGTATAGCGTTATAATCTGAAGAATCTATCGAACTGTCGGACGAGTCGCATCTCATCTCTTTGACGGTGACGGCAACTGCTTTCAGTACCAACAAGGACATTCTTTGCAATGTGGTCTTATCCACATCGCTTCTAACGTTTGACGAATCTTCAGTGTCGTCTATACCATAACTTTGATCCACCAATTGAACGGTGGACGATATAGGATTCACTTCCGGGCCTAGTGAATAATCCCGTATGATCGTGCATTCGTGGCCTAAAAAACCAAAGCCACTCCTACTGCTTTGTATTCTAACATCTGTAAGCAACCTAAAATCTTTGACATACCTAACAATGGAATGCGCTAAGCAACATATCTCTTCCGGTAGGATATCTTGCAATGCTAGTGTTGACCCATAACAAAGAACTTCATTAAAAAGACTTAACAAATGTGAGTATATCAGACTTGGCAACATAGTATTGCGCAACAGATCAACAAAGCTCTGCAAGTCCGCGTAAAACGGTTTCGTATCTATAATAGAAAGATTAGCCTTAACACTTATTATATTCTCCCACAGGGAGAAAAAAGTTAGTATACAATTTTCAGCATTAGCTAAATTCAGGTACCTTAGTAGCAAAAGTTTCATATTTTTGACTAAAACTGGCCAGTGGTGTTCTAACGTTTTTATCGTTAGACATTTTATGTGCGAAGTGTCGAAGGATTCCGAGTCTGTTAGGATGACTGTCATGCAACCGCTCTCAGTGACCCTTTCTATCCTAACGGGTGGTGGTTCCGGAGTTACCGGTTGTTCGGTTAATTGTTGGTTATTAGGGAACTTCAACACTGGCTCGTGTAATTTAAAACCTACCGTCCTTTCAACAGATTTCTCACCTGATGAAGTTGATGGTGCACCGTGCGTTTGTAAGTTGGAAAATGCATTGTGCAGATTATCACTTCGTGATCCCGAAGATGTTTGGCCACTACTACCACTACTACTGCCACCTGTACTTGATGTACTTCGAAATGGATTATCATCCTGAAAGTGACTGTTCCCTATAGAATAATTACTCTCCTCTAGAGGATGCTGTTCTACATCCTTCCACTCTACAATCCTTTTTATGATATCCAAACTAAAATTAATCTTTTGTACAGTTATCCTGTTAATTCTATCAAACAAATATATATTTTCTGCTATTTGTTGAAGCCAGTTCTCATCAACAGTATCTTTTGAGACAATTAAAAAGCTAGCTAATACCCTACTCGCTACAAATGTAATAAACTTACTCTTATGGTCTGCTAATTCAACAACTTCTGTAATCCAATCATGGCGATTCCTTACAAATATGTCACATGCTTGCATTACTCTTGAACAAATGGTACCTGAGTTATTTTGCTTTAAATATATATCAAACATTAATTGCATTGTCGACAAATATGTCAGGGAACATGTTAAAGGCCATGAAACAATATTAAGTTGCCTGTCGAACAGTTGTGAAACTATACTTTCATCATAACCACATAAACATTGTCCAACAAGAGCATTTTGCAGTATCCTTAACTCAGTTAACAATTTGTCATCTTCAGAAGACCATAAATGGACAGAATTCGAGGCAGATGGGTTTGTATCTACAGTAGAATCATCAGGCAGCCTAAGAATGGACGAGCAATCCACTGCATCTTCACTAACCGTTCCACTATCAGGGGACTCACCATTTCTCGTCACAAATTCTTCGTTAAGTTCTACAGGAGTCTCAGAATCAAAGATATCCGTAAGAATCTCGTCCGCAGACTTGTCGCAACCATCGCTAATATCAGGTGCGTCAATCCGCTGCTTTTTCTTCACAGGTTGATCTGATGCCATTCCTTCATCTGACTTGGGTATTAGGTGCCCTCGGAGAACCATTAACGTGCGTTGCGATATACGACACAGAAAAACTTCCAATTAAGTGGCCGAATGCATATTTACTGGCTCACTTTCGTTATTCTGGAAACAAAAAGGCGAATGAGCGTATGACCTTTTCTCAGCTACTCTGTTACGCGCACGACAAAGCCTACGTAAAATATAACAGAATGGTCAAGAACAACGAGATAATATTATATAAAATATAAAATTAAGCTTTTAAAGTAAATAACCCACTATTCAAATTGTAAAATCTATCTTTATGTTACAAGTTACAATTAACTTTCCAAAATATTTTGATGGCACACATACCGTTGACAGGCAACCTAAGTTGTTTGAATACTTTTTTACAATAGTGGTATCCATAAATCATCTCTTATTGATCACTGCAATCCGTTAATTAACACTTATCCACAGTTTTAATTGATATTTCGTAGGAAAACGTATAAAATGTTGACCACAGATTTGTGCACAGAACATCTACTGAATAGACTCCATTACGTACAATGACGCTCTATCGAATGAGATACTTTTTATTCAGGAATTTTTTGAATACTGACAAATGATATACAAAGTGTTGATAGTTATAAATAACAAACAAATCGAGCAATATTATAAAAATAATTTGTCGCTGTAAATAAACGTATTCATTAAATTTATTGTAATATGATTGCTACTTGTTTGAATTTTAAACTTAACATCCGGTACAGACGTTGCCAGTTTGGTGACTTCTGAATTTAGCAATTGCAACGAAGTGTAGTCAGTAAAATTTCTGTGTGATGAACAGTAGCTAAATTTATCGATCAAAGTCAAAAAATAGAAAAACATCAATTTAAATATAAAATGCATAATTCGTTATAAAATGCGAAGTAGTAAAAGTAAGTATCTTGCATGGTTAAAACAATTTTTATGGATTTAAAACAATTGAAGAAGTTTACTTTTCTTTAAGTATTAGTTACTATAAGTACAAAGTATAACATCTGCTGGTAATATTAAGTAAAATTCTAGTAAATTAATGCGCCTTGGTTATTAAGACAGTAATAAAGTTACTATGTATATAATAATTATGTGATGTATTTTTTATTTTGACAAGTAAAGATCTTTAGTATTAATAAAAAATTTTATATTTTAGTTTCAGTGTGTAAAGTTAATAAAAATAATGTCTGACAAATTTAATATATGGTAGTTGGCAACATTCTCAGTACCCCCAAGAAAAATGTCTGCTTCGCAAGATTCTGAAAATAAGTTATTTAAGATAAAATAATTGCAGTAGTAATGTTAACTTAGTATTTATGCGGTTATCAGGTGAATATCGTTAATATTCAGTCTATCAGTGCTACTAAAATGACTGTGATGAGTCATCAAGTGTTTTTGCATAACAATCAATAGAATAAATTTAGGTTAAGATCTTTGGTATTGTATTCGGATTGGGACAAAAAATACTTGTATATTGGGTCTTAGTATTTGTATTTTGATATTATCTTGAAATATTTAAGTACATGTATATGGAATAACGTAACGGAATTCTACCAATATGTCATCGGCTTTCTTCAGAAAATTCTTTTTTTGGTAATAAATATAATACATAGAGGAATAATGTTCAAATCTGAAGATTACGAAAGAGCACTATATACTGACACTCACAACCTTGTAAATAGAAAGCAATTGTCGTTATAGAATCGTTAGACAATGGTGAAAATTGTATCTATTTCCGTTTAAGTACACGGTAATCAATAAGCGTTAACAATTCGTACTTCGCTTCGATCGAAAATTCACTGACGGGGCTAAATAATGCGAGGGTGAAATATAATTTGTCAGTAAACGAACATTTTGAGTGTTCTAATTTCGATGCTACACCTACGCATTTTTCCCGATAGATCGTTGTAGGGTTTCTTTAGGATTTTTTTTAAAGCACAATATTTATTTCCAGATAAGTTATTTGAAAATGGAACACACAGTTTTTGTAGATAAAAATGAAGTCCTTAACCAGTTATTGACTTTTTGACGCGAATCTCCCAGGACTAGTGTAATGAAGTGTAGTGTAAAATATTGAAATTAAGTGAGTGAAAGGGACAGCCTGAAACCGTTCAGGATGTCTGATGAGGAGGACTCTTCGCTGGACAGGGCATTAGTGCTCACCAATAATGTCCCAGGTAATGTACAAAATCAATACTTCATGGGTTAATAGTGTAGTGTGGATACATGTAGGTGTGCATCTGATGGACTTTTTTAAATCAGGACTGTCTTGTGAAAGCCTTTTAGGATATAATTTGTATTTATCTGTATAAATAAAATAGGTTAATTTTACATTTGGTGGTAAATTACTACCCTTAACAATGTTAACTTCTCAACTTATGCACTGCACTTATGTCCGTAAGACAAGAGAAAGGTACTTTAATCTGGTGATAAATATACTGCAGTAGTACTTGCATAAAAGGCAACTTGTAAAGCAAGTATACAATCTGTTACTGTGTATTAGTATTTTCTCATTGATGGTTATAAAAAGTTGAAACAATTTTTACGAGAAAAAAATAATACAAATATTGACCAGCAGATGAAGGTTAATTAAATTATTTGTAAGGAAACATTTTTTAAAATGTCTGTTTCATGATAAGATTAAAGGTCCATTTAATTATAAAATTGGTGGTCAACTTTTTCAAAAGTCATCAGTATTGTTGTATTCAAATTTGTCAAGCTTTCAATTTCAATTTGATAAATCTTTATTGGATTTTAATTAAGGGCCCCATTTTATGCACATTTTCCTCATAAGCTATTATTTATGTGTTACGGCATTAATTATTGAAATAAATGGTAACAGCAACTTTACAAATGTTATTAAAAATAAATTTTGTATAGTTCAGTTTAAATGTCATGTGAAACATTAATATACATCATCAGATACTGGAACATACTCCCATACAAGCTGAAAAGCCTCACACTGTTTAAGCAATAATGTAAACTAAAACTAATGAATTATATGTTGTACAATGCCTTGACAAGACCACTATAGATATAAAAAAAATTACATTATATTATAGTGGTTTATTATATATATGTACATTTAAGAGTTTGTATTATCCACTACAGTGGTGACTATATTAATGGGATTACATGAATTTAGAGTAAATGGTGTTTGTCTTAGTGGTACATATCTGTTGTTGGCAACTAAATGTTCTATGATAAATTTTATTAATATCAATAATAAAATTTGTACCCAGACATGTACAAATACAAAATATACAAATACTTACAATAACAAAATATAAATACAATGTTAATTTATCATTATAAATATGATAGACAGGTATATCAGAGTGACTTCCTTATATTTAAAACTCACTTTTGTTATATTTATTGTACACGAGGGAAAAAAATTAACACATTCACACCAATGTTGATATTTGTGGCTACTAGTTTTAAGTATTTACTGGTTGAAAAACTCAAGTTGGTGTGGTGTTTTGTCCACATACTTATTGCCTGATGAGAGATTATTTTGTGCCACTGGAGGCTCATGCCGATGAAGGTAGATTCCACTGTGAATCTGTATGTGTGGGCATGAATGTGTTAAACAAAAACAAAAGAATAATTTAAGATAGGTTGGTAGTTGCACTGGCCATTTAGTATTATGCTGAGAGCAGATATATACAACTGCTGTAGTTGCTGTACTTATACAGCAGTAGTGTGCAAATACTACATTTAGTGCACAGTAATTTTTTGAAGTGTTGTAGCTAAGGAAGTTACTGGTATAATGAGGTTTAACTTCATACATCTTGGAGCAAATAACTGCATGGTGTTGTATGTATTTAAACCCGTAGTCTGAGTTGTTGTGGTCAGGCTTGTTATCTCCTACTGTGAAAGTCTCATTAATCTCGATCTCGTCGCTTTTAGAACAAATCTGCAAAACAAATAATTGACACAACACACCTTGCATATATATTATTGTCGGAGTTGGCTTTAGCACTTTATGAACATTGGACTTGAACTATGTTGAGCTCATATTTTTTTACTGTACAATTATTTTATTCTGAATTTATATCACTATAGGGAATTAAAAAAAATCCCGAAGTGAATATACTTAAAACGTTAATTAGTTGTAAATGTAGGTTAAGTAATGTTTGAAGGATACACTGATAAAATATTATTGATGTATTCATGTTACTTGTTGTACTTAACGTATTCTGTCGCATGTCGGTAACAATAGGAAAGGAAGTTAGTTCTATGTAATATCTACAATCAATTTCAATATAAATAGAAAATAGTCTCTTTCTTGACTATCACGTGTATGACTGCTGGAACATAACAATGCTGTTATGGCGGCCGATTGGTATTGAGCTGGGTAGTTAGTCTGTCGGGTTCGAAATCCGTTACATTCCACGTTATTTCTATCGGTTATGTGCTGTCACTTGATTTCGATTTCACTCGATGTTAAGTAACGGAATATGTCTGGCTGTTACATATATGACTGGCGAAACATAGCAATGCTGTTATGGAGGCAGCATAATATTGTGAGTGATAGGTAGCAAGGCGGAATGGACAAAAGCTTACCACCATTCGGATTACACTACTCGTGGGAATTGAATCTAAAACCTACTTGTTAAATGCAAGCTGTAAAACCACTGCGCCACGGAGGCTGTCAAATAAATCAACCCGAAGCATTACTTTTGCGCTTAATGGTTCACGAAATAAATTGAAAGCTTCTCACTTGCTGTCACCAATCGAGTGAAAACAATTTCTTTTCACGCAAGATTGATCATTTAGAAAGGGGCCTATCGCTAGATCGGGTTTCGGTAAGGTGCAAATGATATCGAATTACCTACTGTTAAGTTCACGACAGGTTAGCTTTTTTCGTTTATTGGAAAGTTAGGCCGACGAGCGACAGTTCGCGTGCTGGTGAGTGATGGACGTCGCTCACCATCGCTCGTAACGAATGGGTATGCGCAAACGTGTCGCCGACATTTGAAGAATGTGTTTAGACACTTGAAGGTCTGCAAGTCGTGTCGGTCGAGAAATACGACTGGTTAGAATCGATTCAACAGTTTGTGTGTGATAATAGGTTGCTCTTAAAACGTACGAAAGAATTTGACTTTGTGTCGTGAAATTGGAATGGAACAAATGATAAGGTCTCTGCGAAAACCAGGACCTACCTTCAAGAAAAGACCCTACTCCTTAAAGGTCGGCAACGCAACTGCGACGAATGTTGTCTACGGGCAACGGTGATCACTTTCGATCAGGTGAACCGCTCGCACGTTTGTTTACTTTACGACGAAAAAAAAATCCCCTACAATGTACATCTCTTGTTGATAATAGCGGTGTTAGCAGATGATTATCATTCGTAAATATAATTAATGTAATAAACACGAAAAAAAGTACAATACATAATTATTTCGAAGGGTAGTCTGCCGGTTTCTGAAACGATTGAATACGGAATATTTTATCTACAAAAGAAAATAGTACACAGCAATAGGTTTGTACCTTATGAGTTGATAACGCTGGCTCCGCTTAATCTCGTAGTACTGTTGAAACAACGACCTCGGAAGGTTATTCCAATGATTTGTGGTTTCCTATGCGTAACATAAATGTCGGAATGTTTTCCTTCTAATACTAGAATACAAGAGCGTAGGGTAGGTATGAGCTTTCAAGGACGATTTAAAATATATGAACTATATATTTTACTTCCTCCGTAGGCATATCGATCCAGAGCGGGTCCTGACTATTGTCAAAAGAAATAGTCAAAGCCGCCTGTCTCGATTCGCCTCCTGTCCCATCTATATATTAGTGCTCGAGTATATGCGATTTCAGGGAAAGCTCACATATTTTAGACATTTAAATACGAACCTTGAAATGGGTGTTAAACCCTCTTCTGTTTGGAACCGTACCTCAAAACTTTTCTCTTAATTGAAGCTAAGCCTTGAGTTGCATCAGTTGATGAATTTTGGAGTTTACGGGCTGAAAGTTCAGTGTTTCCATCGTGACCATGCGTTTTAATGGCACTGATCTTTTACGGATCCCTTGTAATAGATGTGAAGTTGGATATAAAAGGAAATAAAAAGTAAAGAAACATTTTCGCTAGCATTTTTTTTTACGATATTAAAATGTACAGCAAAAGATGAAATAAATGTAATTATTTTGATATAATAATAGCGATAAAAATGCGGCAAACTCTTCTGTAAACCAATTGATTTAAATTAATAAGGCTTCAAAAGTCGTGCGCACACGTATAAAATTAGATGTTTCAGACCTAGTGAGATGCTAATTTTACTTAACCTCGGCAAATTACTTGAGTAAAATCGGCAATAACGCGATAACATCCTGTTAATTTAAACTGTTCACGTCACGAACGTATAACCGCGCCGTGAGAAATGGCGCAAACAAGAAACGCCCATTGTATAAGGGAAGCGTACGTATAAGCCATATATGGACACAACACGACGCCTAGAAAACCTTCACTAATTTCTTTTGCTCTTTAATACTGTTTATAGAATCTCGTTTTCATATTATAATACATAATCTATTCGTCGAAGTACACCCACATCGTTAAATGTTTGAATTTTGACAAGAAAGTCCCGAGTTGGATTCCGGGGACACATTAGTAGAGTCTGGTTGGATGGTGAGGTGTTTGAACCCGCCTGGCTAGCTGTCAAACTGCCGCCATAACAGAGTTGTTGTTCCGGCAGTCATAAATGTGGGAGCTAGAGTATCTTGGGCGTGCACGCGTCACCTTAACGGCCTCATTGTCACTTAACATCCTGTGTCGAATGAGGTCAAGTATTAGATCATTGACGACAAAAGTGTTCCTAATTACCAGTTAAAATTGGTCAATACAACAATATAGTTGACACAGTTTAAATATTACACTGTATGTGACAGCTATAGGCGAATATATTACGTAACGACATATACAAAAAAATTACCAGTTTTTCCAGACTAAAACATCTAAATTATTTCTTTTATTTTAGGTGATCAGATATAGATCTGAGTATTTCCACATATTATATTGCTTTATAATTAAAATAAAACACTATTATGTTATATTGTCGTCCATAGCTATCATATTGTGTTTTGATTGTTTTTTTTTTTAATTTTATTTATTTATTGATATACTTGAACGGAACGATAAAATACAAACTAGTCAAAAATTAAGTTAACAAATAGTTAATGAATAGTTCAAGTATCGCGCTAACCAGGTTGATCCAGGAAATATTTTTTTATGTATGTTTATAATTTTTGTTATTATTTTTTTCTATAAAGTTTACTGGTAAATTATTAATTAGATAAAGGGATAGTACATTCTCGTACTCGTTTGCCGTAGTTGTTAATGTATTTAGGAGTGTGTCATTTGTTGACTAACTTTTCTGGTGACGTTCAAGTGATTTATTTAATTTTTTAATTCGAAGTTGGAATATTGCCCTGTTAATAGTTAGTGTATACTTCTTCACTAAATCTTTCTCCATATTTTTTAATATTTACTCTATTCAGTGGATTGTCTGGAAGAGGTTGCTATCATATCGATAAGACTTCCCATTGTATATTTATATAATAACTAACACATTCGCGACCGCTGAGGTGAATTCACGTTATATTAAATTATGTTCCCGATAGCCGCTAACGTGAATTTACGTCCTGCTTAGTTGGCTCACTGACTGCTTCTATGACAGAAATTCGCGGCGACCAGAATCAGAATTTCAATACTTTCGCTGGTACTACTCAATATTAGAAACGGTAAAATATGTCGGTCGCGTATGTGTTAATTTTAAGTATGTAGTAACCTTGTTTGTATACAGTAAAGTGTATTATTATTGTTATTAACCCTTTGCACTCGAGAGTATATTTTCGCACGAACAAGTCTTCGAATTGAGACATATAATACCGCTTTTACTGATATTCTACGTTAACTTTTTAATGATTATGTACACAAGTTGTCGTATAAAATAATTAAATGTTAACATTGCACATGACAGGTGACTCTTTTGTTGATCAATACTCAGACTTCCAATTTCAGGGTTAAATCGCGTGGTGAGCGAGAGTCACGTCTCGAGTGCAAACGGTTAATACATTTTGTATAAATTGACATTAATTTCGTACTGGTCTATGCTGTATACTCCACGTAACGTGTTTCCTAACGCAACGACTACGGCGCTACGACGTCGAGAGCGTTCCGTACGCACGCACCTTCGCGCCACCACCAAGGCCGCTCCACGCAGCCAATTAGCCGGGCCCTCGCCTGTACGTTAATTAGCATTTCATAACCGACTGATTCACGCCCGCGTCGCGGCGGGCCATTTGTAATGCGCTCACATCATTGTCCGGCAATGGCAGTGGGATATCCTTTTTGATTTAGACGCATTGTTAAAGCGCCGTTTCCTGTTTATTGTTTTTTTTTTTTTTCCTTTTTTAATTTCGTTCCTATGTTCAAACTGTGCGGATTTGGCTTGTGTGAAAGGACATTTGCATCGCCTTTAACATAAACTTTTTTTAATGAACGATCTCGCCACGCTTGTATCATCTGAGCCTGTGATACCCCAAGTGGTATGTATCGTCGACGACCTGCAAGGGGCCTATAAGATATAAATGATACACAGCAGTGGATTTCATTTAGTCAGGTTCTGAATTTAATTTTGGCTTTCATCAATGGAT
>DWQX01004168.1:0-15686 GCA_018245475.1 Pharmacophagus antenor
TTAACCAAATCTCCGGTCCCATAGCCAGAGAAACATCCCCAGACCATAATAGAGCCTCCACCATGTTTGACTGTTGGTACTACACAGTTTGGCAACATCTTTTCTTCGGCACTACGACGTACAAAAACTCTTCTTTTCGAACCGAATATTTCGATTCTTGTGCGAGAAGATAGTTGTTGTTTTGCTATACACGTACTTTGTATGATATAAAAAAGAAAACTGTTTATTTTACGCAAACACTCGTGTTTCACTTCGTCTTCAAACCAAATCGGATTTAAATAAGTTACAACTATTTCCAAACGTAATTAAACTTTATTATATTCTGTTCTGAAACGCGTATAATGTTATTAAGTTTTTCATCTCGCTCGCACAATAAATGCAGCGAATATTATATGAAATAAAAATAAGTAACTGAGGTCGTTATTCTTAGAATGCACCATTATGTCAAGGCAGAGTCGTAATGTATTTCTTGTCGATACAATAATCACAACGCGGTTATGAGACTGTGACACACAAGTTCCAGGTTCAGTTCCGAATGCAGCCAACGCTAATGTGAAGATATATCACTACTCGCGTATTTTTATTTAATTATGGTCACGGATTCGTTTTTATAATTAGTAACTTGTAAATTCGACTGGCTCATTGGTGTGATGGTAGTGCCTCTTACACCAGGCGTCGCGGGTTCGATTCCCACTCAGGACAAACATTTATGTGATAAATGATTCTGATTGTTCTGCGTCTGTTTGTTTATCTATATTTGAGTATTTATTTTAAAATTACTATGTATGCATATTGGTCTCTGATAGCCCATACTACAGGTGCTGCTTAGCTACCTATCTTGTGAACAGAGTACTGTGTGCGATATGGCCCAGATATTTATTATTTAATACAATTCAAAAGTTGGCCTGGTAAAAATCAAAGACAAAATTTCCGGTTAGGATATATATAAATATATATATATATACATATAGCCCCCACTATGCTTAGACCCGCGTTTTTCATTACTTACCGAAATCCTGTTTATAATTTCGAGGAAAACGTACTGACAAATTAATAATAATCACATAATTTATTCATCTAAAATTCTTAACGCTAAGCACGTGGTGTAAAAATTTATACAATAATATTGACAAATATTAGACAAAAAGGTCCAGCGCTCGGTGTGTTGACACAATATAACGTACTGATATATTCAGCCCTGGCCGAGCGTGTAAGAAAAGAAACACAAAACTATATGAATATTATAAGTAAATAGTAAAAACTAATTAAAATAAAAATAAAACTAAGTAATAGCAATTATAACGTACCACGTCCCGTCGCCAACGTTCACCATCTGGATGGCGGTAGCGTTTTGAAACCCGCTTGGTTAGTCGCCACCCTCAATTTCGATCTGCTGCTGTAAAACCATTGCTGTCTACCATCAGTCATACATGTGAGAGCCACACGTGTACTTTGTGAACACGCTTCACCATTTACGAAGAACGACGAAGTTCAGGCCAAGTGTTAGCCTATAACCGACCAAAAAAAAATCCTTCTGCCAAATCCGAGGCGAGTAGCAACCGCGTCGGAAGCAACTTCCTGCGCTTGCGATAGAGGGCGGGACGAGATGATGTATTGAATTCAAGGCTTTTTAGCACTATCATTACAAATAGCACATCATGACGTACTGTACGCTTGTTTAACGCGTTCACGCCGGCGTGTACCGCCGGTGGTTCACAATAATCTCCCACCAGTCGTTATGTCACGTCAGTTTGAGTTTTTAAAACGGTGAAACAACTTTAACTAGTAGCCAAGGGTTTTATACAATCAATTTACGTGTCGTATCATTTAAACGAATTGGAACTTCATTAGTTTTGTTGATACACTCGCGCTCCGCAAACCTACGGTCGAACGGCCGCCGGCCCACGGCGCGACACAAAAAACTACGCCGGCGTTGAAGTGTTAAATTTACACGAATCTAATGTCTTATCGGTTAAACGAGTAAATATCCGGGTACGATCGAGTGGCTTACATCCGGACAGTCTACGGCCTCGCCTGAGGTCATTTGCTTTGCCATTCTAAATTTTATAAGACGCTGAAAAAATTACATACTCACTCTAACCCATTCGAGTACGGTTGCACACCGTGTGTGCAGAATTTATTCGAAGCATAAAATTTTTGAATTATATAAATGAACACTCAAAACGATCGATAGTTCATCTTAATAAGAATTAAAAGGAAACTGAATAATTCTGTGTAATTTGTGAAGTGAACAAGCTTTGATATAAGCATTAATCGTTTTATGGAAGGAATAAAAGAAATTGTTTCCAAGGAGCGATCGAAAAAACACGTCTCGAACGGGTTAAATATCATATGTATAATGGCATCAACATTCAACAAGTATTATTACGGTAGTGAATTTATTGTGAAAATCAATTGTTGGCACAAAAAGGTATGAACCGATTAGATGGCGCCACAGTCGAGTATCTACCGAGCATGCATATACAAGCAACACGCACTCAAACGGCAGTTCAGTCGACTAGCTAGGTTCCAAATCGTCACCCCGCCAAAGCGTCGTCCGGTTAGTCCCGAAGCGAGGGTCGGGTCGGACAGAGAACACTCAAACTATCAACTCGACGCACAACGCCATGACCCACCTCGCGCGTCGCCCGCCGAGCTCGCGGCGGCTAGCCTCCATACCGCGTACGCTCTGTCCGCCCATGTGGCCATGCGTTTTCGGCCAGTGCGGTTAGTGGCCGAGCTCACGGATCACCGGATTCACAGGTCAGCTCAGATGGAGCTGCGACAGTTGATAAGACCAACAGCGCAAACTTCGCCAAACCCAGCAGCAGCGGCAGCAGCAGCTCAAACGGCAGTCTACACTCCGACGTCGAACAGCGCACTTGGCTGTGATGTTTTATTAAAAACGAACACCTTTGTCCATAGCTATATACGTAATATAAAAACCATTTAGAAACAATGGTAAGATAACACTTGACGACTGTTTCACATAACGTCGATACTCTAGCTCCCACTTGTATGGCTTGTTGGGTGTGGTAGCTAATCTCATAGTTAGGTTAAAGACCTATTCCAAACTTTTTTTTAGCTGAATCTGTACTTTGAATATTTTCAAAGTTTCAACTGAAATGCACTGTTATGAGGATAAGGATAAAATACTTTTTTTTTATTTCTACTTCTGCCTCTTTGACCGCTAACCACAAAAAGATTACTGAACGGACTTTCATGTAACTTATTTCACGGGGTAACATTTAGGATACTTTCTGTCTCATAAAAATGAAAGGTTCATGCGGGACCGTTAGTAAAAACAATTTCATCACATATATTTATTTCAAAAGAAATAAAATATTAAAAAGACTTAATAAAGGATTAAGTATTGCTTTTAGTTCAACAAATGACTAGTTAGATGGCGCTAAAGCAAAACTAATAAGATTTTGTTAACATAATATAACGAGGAATCCGTGGGATACTAATAACAGTTTATCATATAACTAGTTAAGTTCAGTAAAAAGTTAATACGACTTCCGTTGACTGTTCGGCGGGACAGTTCGCGGTGTCAACTGGTAATCAATAAACCTGTATCAGTCCGCAGAGTCGGGCACGACAAGCCGTGAAAGGAAATAAATTTGTCAAGTAGGAATTAATTTATTCTATTAGTTTACTAAGTAGCGATTTTTTATACAAAGTGATTTACGGCCAGTATACAGTAAAATTAGTATATTGTAAAATAAAGTTAGCAATATAAGGACATTATAATTTGAAAATACTATATTTGATTTAATTGAAGTGTTATATATTCAAATGAATTAAAGTAAATGTCAGCTATATTTTATTGACGAATATTACCAGCCTCGTGTTACTCACAACTGGCGATTAAATGACTTAAAATAGTTTGCTTTAGTTCAGCAGTGTTACAAGTAAAATAACCTGAAATTAAAAACACATTTATATCATTTCTCCTTTTAGACATACTTGTTTTCGCTTCATATTTAGGGTTGCGCACGCAAATGATGACGGAACCCGGGTTATTGTACGTCGGCCCCCTGTCGCTCTGTACGTCCGTCCGTCAGCGGGCTCTATCTCGTGAATCGTAATAGTTAATAATTTAAATATCGGGCTTTACTATTGCCGTTAAAACAACAAATAATAAAAATTAAATTATATTCACAAAAAGCTTTGCCGTAATCAAAGCTTTTCGTTTAATCTATAGCAATGGTTATATCTCTTCAGCTGTTATCCTTGTATATATGTTATTTTACTATGAGCTTCTCGTCTTTTCATTTCTACACACCATGTTACGAAACCATTTTTCGGCGTTATTCCGACTCACACTTGGCCATTTATTGGTAATTGGAACACTTTAGGTATTTTTTTTTATTTTTATCTTACATTGACAGTAAAGGCGATGATAACATATTATCCGTTAATAAAAAACATATTACATAAAAAAAAAATTTGAATAGGAGGACAAGCTTATGCGAAAATTGATTACGTAAAAAATGCTAATTAAATACAAATAAATTAATTGTAAAGTAATCTCATTTAATTTACTCTTCACTTATTTTACATTGTTTCACAACATTTAATTAATAAATCGAGCAGTTTCTTGATATAAATATTCGTAACAATACTAATTCACATCATTTCAACTCCAGCGATCACAGACGATACTCGTTTTTCGTTTCATTTTTCCCGTCTAAGAACATTCCGTGTCGGTATATAAAACGTAATACCAGTCCGTTAATATTCCAATTTCAACGGAGGCTGCCTTGACCGTAACTTACAAAAAAAAAAAAGAACTGGTTCCCGCTCCACTAATTATACACTTAAATATCCTTCGCCGCCGTTTGCAAAGTTATAATTTGTGTAAAGTGACGTTTGAAAGCGCGCGAATCGCGCCGCGTCCCGCGCACGCCGCCGCCGTTTTATTCTTTTTTAAAGTTTTAAATATCGAACAATGAAGGAGTTGACGGTGTCGACCAGCCAGTGCAGGGAGCAGAACGGGAGCCATATTGTCGCCAAAAATGGGAAGAAATCTGAAAACGGTAAGTTAACATTGTATTGAGGAAATATTATTTTATCCATGATTTTAGTTTATTCTCAATCAAATTTTTGCCTTCGTATATTGAAATAATTAATATTTGAATGAGTAATGTTTCGGTAAAATGATGATGTACGATATAGTTAGAAGTCAACTTAAATTCAATTTGTTACTAATAAATAAACATCTTAGGGGAGACTTGTATGAAAGAAGTAGTTTCTATAGCAAGCTACATAATAAAATTTCTAATAAGAAAGTAAATATTAAATCAATATTTATTTATGAAGACTGTCAATCTCGATACACCACAAATTCATATGTTGTATATCCAAGTGTTATGAAGTCATGCATTTTCTTACCGACGACCCATTACTATGTCACATTAGGTCATTTTTTTTAGTTCGTTATGATAAAAAAAAAGTTAGTGGTGGTATTTAGGTTCGCCATTTCTAATGCATTTAAAATATTTTTATTAAATCTATATCATATAAGTCGGGATAACGTGTTTCTTGTCATTTAACTATAGCGCAAATATTTGTTACTTGACCACTTTCCGGTCATATTCCTAATATTTTTTTTTTATAATAACTTTGAACACCACTTTAGACATAGAACTGTGGCGGTATCGAATATTTTCGGTACATTATCAATTATTATGAAGCTATATATAATTTCGTTATAAAATAATTAATTCAGTTCCTCTGAGAAAGCTAACCTTGGGACCCACCTTTGCCTCTCTCTCTAAGGTAAAGGAATCCTTGTGGCTTACCTGACGCATCCGTTTCCGGTTCATTAAAAATGCTTTCGTCCGTTAATATTATTTTCCAATCGTTGTTCACCGCGAAGGTCACGCGTGGTCGGAATTATGAATGGCGTCGTTGTGTGAGCGTTACGCAATCGCGCAGTGCAGTTTACTTAGAAAAAGAAAAATTACGATGAGAGGAAAATACCTTTTGCACGATCCTCGCTAGGTTATTACCCGTCCGCGGCGCGTCCCACTCGTTGCCTCGAGTGCGACACGTATTATGGCAATATAACGCCATTGTCGGAGTCCATGATGAATCGTATTCGAACCAAAAACTGAAATAAATCGAATTTGTACGACGCGAACACTTTTAATTCGACGAACACTGATTACATCACCGCCGGTTCGCGACGGGCCGCACTGTAAAGGGTTTATCCATTATTTTTGTCAGCTCGTAAATGTTGGAGAGATACAGAGGGCATGATTGAAGAAAGAGCAATTCTTTTTCAAATGTCAATCGTTATTTTGATTATCTTCTGAAAAGTGATACGCAATTTTGCATATAAATTTAGTGATCAATAAATTAATTCATCAGATCGTTTTATAACTAGCGAAACGTAAAGATCGGTGTAGCCCACGACGAGATCCACAAATTTCCCGATACAGTCTGTGTTGCCATATGTATGCGGGTGATGTTGCAGTTCTTTTTTCCGCCAAATATCGAAATATTGTCTAATCATGCATAAATTTATATTTTATATTCATTCGGTATTTCTATAGTCTAGCCTTCTGGCTAGGTGAAAAAAAGAAGTTATACAAATGATAAATGAATAACTAAATCTGAGATATTTTTCACCCAGTACTTTAATCCCAAGATAGGTAGCCATGCTCCTGTAGGATGTGTTATCAGAGATCGATACATAGATATTTAACATATATAGATATTTTTAAATACATACTTAAGTATATATTAACAACCAGACAGAAAACAAACGCAAATATTCATCACATGGATGATTGTCCTGAGCTGGCATCGAAACCGCGACCCGTGGTGTAAGAGGTAGCGTTACTATCGCACCAATGGGCCACTCACTAGCCGGTCAGCCATAGAAACTGCGCTAAAATTTATTAAAAAAATGTATATACCATAAATGCAATGAATGAGAAATACCTATACAATAAATGAGAAGCTGGAGTGTTAAAATTGCTGCCTTTCAGAAGGGTGATTTTGCGTCGGTGTCCGTAAGTTATTTCAGGGTGTGTGAAGCCGAGACGGGCAACAATGGAAACTGCCAACAATCCATCGCTACACGCGATCGGGACGTTACGCGTCGACTGACATAAATATTGACCTCCAATCCGACCTCGGCCTTAGTTTTGACCCGCTCGGACCATTGCGTGTGGTCCAAGGACGTCTGTGTCAGCGCGCGATCCGGTGACTTGACTTGTAGTCGTCTAGCTGTTTACTAAGTTCTCGTACCGGGGCTTTTGGCCACGAATCATTTCAAATTTCACGTGCACTTTTGTAGCTTACAACGGGAATTAGTTTTATATTATTTTGTTATTAACAATACAAGGTATTATTTTTTTTTTCGAAAACTTATATTAATGTATTCGATTGGTGGTTATTAGCAAAGTGTTAAAACGGCACCACAGTGCTTTGTTTTTTTTTTTTGTTGAAGTCTACTTAGTAATTGTACCAATAAAAGTATCAAAAGTCTTCGCTTTCGCAAGGATAACAAAACATTAGTCTTGTTCTGTTTTTACTCGTCTCACGCGCCTCATTTCTGTGGACGTAGACATTTTTTTTTTATTTCACATTGTTTCTATTCCAGTATGTGTAATGTTTTTGGAGTCAATCAACTCGGCGAAAAGAAGTTGCATTGAATTTTTAACCCTCTCCTGCTAACGTTAGGAGTGGTATTTCGGAAAATCCTTTTATACTCGATGCCTGCACATCACAATGAGCATACCCTCAAAATTTCCTGCCTCTAGAAGTGGCGGCTTAGGCCGTACGTTGATGTGTTGATCGATCAGTAATCAGTAAATCAGATGCGATTTTAAATTATATAAGAATATTTCATTCAAAGGTTTGTTACATTTTAAGTTTCCGTTCACGTTGCTTGCTTTCCAATAGGTAGCAATTATGAGTAAAAGTTTTCGATTGACGTCGCTAGATGGCGCTAATTTGAATCCACGTCAACAAAGAGCCGTGGTCAGGTTGCTGTGCCGCTCAGACGGGCCCTGCACTCCGCGCTCTGTTTACTATCAAGGCTGAACGAGTAATGGCAACTGCACTAATGAATGCCTACGGATCGTGTAGGGTGACTGACATTTTGAATTATAAAATGAAAACAAACACATCACTTTGTCTCTTAAATGATAATATATATACATACACATACGCATAATTAAAATGCCATTTGAAAACACGTTTAATTATTCAGTGATCCATTCGTTTTGTGAAATGGATATAAATAGTTGTTCAAAATATATAATCGAAGTTTTATTTTTGATAGACGCGGTGTAGCCCCTTGTAATAAAAATAAGAAATAATTAGTTTACATTTAATGAATAGTCGTAAATGTTTTACTGCTGAATAATAAATGTAATATTGATAAGCGTTTGTTGTCATGAAACCTTCGAGCAGATGCCACCGTTTTTCTGGGTTAACAGCTGATATAGGATTTTTAGGCACACCATATTCTTTGCTCAACCCTAAAGCAGATTGGTAGAGAATGCCATTTGGCATTAAGTCCATCTTATATACAAATCTGTGCATTAAAGCTTAAAATAAATAAATAAATTGTTAAGAACATTTAAGTATTGTGTTTAAAGTGGTTTTATGATAAATTGTAACAAAGTTACGTGTCTTATAATGTTTTAACAAAAATGTCTATACTAAATTTGAGGCAGTTCCACAGGTTGAAATTAGAAATTTGTTGCGACATAAAATGTAGGCGTTTTAGTTCGCAACAGCTGACCTGAGATTCACACGATGTTAAGTGACGGTGAGGGTGCTTGTGGGGAAAAAAAATTGGCTGATAATCTGTTGATCCAATGAACGACTGCGTAGTTATACGACTGAAAATAATCATCATGAATGAATTCGACAATTTTCGTTTTAAAAAATACGAATAAATATTATCTTGACGCGTTTCCCGTTTACGCGTAGCGTTTTCGGGAGACGTTACGCGTTGGGCCACTGTAACGTCAAACATAATTGAATTATGTTGCGATGAAAAGAGGAAGTTATCGATTAATTTTTGACGTTTAATGGAATCATGGATATTCGGATATAGATTTTTATAAATGACTATACCTAAGGTAGACTGGCAGAAAATGCCATTTGGCATTAAGTCCACCTTATGTACACATTAGTGCATTAAAGCTTTATATATATTAATAAACATTATTGCTTTCAATCATTAGCTTGCAAACACTTTAAGGGCGGGCGTTTCGTTTAGCGATAGGTGAATGACCATCTATTATTAATGTTTTGTTTAATTAATAAAGTTGAAAATGTCGCGATATGGAATTTTTTTTATCACCAATGTATGTTTATATAACCACACGCACTGGCCGCGTTTTTATGTCGGTTTATCATCTACGATTGGGCTCGCAATGAGTTGTGTATCTAAATAAATAAAAAAAAACATATAAAAAATAACGAAACGCTGTGACTTATTTACATCATCTTTCGTTTATCATTAAATTTATCGGTGTTAGTTATCCTTAATTACAGTTTTTAATTGTAAACAAGTGAATTAGAAAAACCTTCCACTCGAAGAGTTACGAAATCAAATAGATAACTTAGTTGATAATACTTAAAACGCTAAACAATTCTCTGTTCGATTGTAACAACGCTTGGCAACTCTGTTACTAAGTTACCATTTAATGACTGCAATATATAATTTTGTCAACATAAAACTAGTCCATAGAACTTAGAGTTATCGTGATATTTTTTGTATTCATTATAATAAACTAAGGATTTTTATTATTACATTTACTAAATAAATTTGTATTAATATAAAATGTGAAGATTAAAATATGAAAAAGATATTTATTACATAATGTTTTTTGCAAGGCTTTTTATTGCTTAGTGTTTTTTTTTTATGGTATATTGGTATATGATAACGGTTGATCTCAATTTTATCCGGTGTAAGGGAAGATGAGGCCGTAGATTGTGAAGAGTGCTCGCTAACTTATCTTTTAAATATTTAAAAGTTGATTCAAATTATACAATATACTTGGAATTGGGTCAGGGTGAACGAATAAACTTCTCATATTGTAAATATTTACACTAAACGAAATAGCCTTCGGGAAATATCGTTACCATTCTTACGTCCTCCACTTCTATATACATTTATCCCTTTCACTTTCGTCTCCGTCCCATTTCCCACAGATACGCTAAACGCTATTGAATAATTTCGTCTGTCAAACACAATTTTTCATAAAGCGAAAACAATTATGATATTATAAATTCTTGGTCACCGCACTTTAGTATTTATCCTCGGGCGTAGTTTTAATTGATTATGTAGTATTTAATACTTGTGAATATTATTTTTTCATACATTTTATAATTATATGGCAATTACATATAATGTGAAACTATCTTAACTCGGCGGATAATAGCTTGTGTTTTTTAAAAAAAAAATAGATATTTTGTATCTGCCACGGGCTGACACTTGACCACTGCATCACATAATGTTAAGTGACAATAAAGTCGAAAATGGTGAAATATACTCGTCACATGTACGAATGCCGGAACATAGAGAGGCTGTCACGGCGCCAGTGGTAGCTAGACAGTCGGGTACGTGAACCACCAACCAGACTCTAACGTGGTTCTGTATCCACGTGGTTTTGTAATCGATAGCGGGACCAAACCGAGAAGTATAGTATAATTATCGATATGAAAATTAGTTGAAAAGTTATAGAAGTTTGTGCAGCGCCATCTAGTGGCGCGATAGAACAAAGGGGATAATACAAATATCTATATGGAAGTAAATATGGGTGCCAATCTTTTCAGTTAGTTAGATTTTGAAACATTTCCTTTATTTTATAGTAAGAGTAGGCTAACGAGCGAGTGGTACACGTGATGGTAAGCGATAACCGTCGCCCATAGACAACCGCAACACTTGGAATGTTGCAACTGCGTTGCCAACCATTGAATTTCAATTCAAACCTTTAATATACCCATTATAATGTTCAATATAATCGATATAAACACAACGATATTTGTCTGTCAGTCTGTCTGTTTAACTGAAAAACTACTGGACATATATGAAACTTAGTACAACAACAGTCAATCGCCTGATAAATATTTTTATAGTTTGAACATATTTCATACCTTCAGGGTAATAGATTAAATATTTTATTCTCTAAAGCGAGCGATAGTCACTTGTATATATCATTGTCACGTCTAAAATTACGGCCGTTACTGGCAGGTTCTTGTTTGATTATATCATTTTAAAAATAAACCATTAAAATTATAGAAGAATTAATTAAGAAAAAAAAAACAAATTACATGTATAAAGCATTAAAAATTCCAATACCCGCCAAAAAGTCGACGATATTTAAAAATGGCGTCAACATTTCGATAGCGAAGGTTATGTATTTTTTTCAAGTTTTTTTTTTTTTTTATTTAAGCCGTGTCGTTTTATGGAGTAAATTTTCCTGTTCTGACATTCGATCATTTACCGTGCACGCCGAATAATGGCGCGCAAAGTTAAACGAAACGTAGAACCGACATATCGTTTTTTTCCTATTACAATGTCGTCTAGTTCCATTTGATTACACCCAAGCGACTTATGAATTGGGCCACAACAAACCGCGGACTGACAGCAAACCGCAGATTTATTCGAGTATCTGTGGTGTACGTATAATGGTGAACGTCGAGGTATGCCAGACTACGGTAATTTACTCTCGTTAAGGATAAATTAAAGTGATCTATGATAAACACCGCTTTTATATGTAACTATCTAACACTTGACCTCGATTTCGGGCGATGTTAAGTGACAACTAGGCCGTAGTCGGTGAAGCATGCCGGTCTAGAATATTCTAGTTCTGGAATCACTGCCGGAACAAGGCAATGCTGTTATGGCGGTAGATTAATATACAACTAACTTCATTGTTCGCTTCAGATTTTACTGGTTTCATAAATGGTGCATAAACATTTTTGACTGACTGCAACATTCGTCTTATCAAAGAAATATTATCAGTTTCATTTGTCCGTTCATTTTTTACCTTTCTGCTTTTAGAGTCACACTGAAAGTGCTGACATATATTATCGCTTTTACTGCACTCATCAGCTATAATATTAGAACACAATTTTTTCGTTTCAAAATCGTCGTCCTGAACACAAGCTGTTCGCCACCTAATATCTATTCCTAAATGGCAAGAGTCCTCGGTAGTTTTCGGAAGTGGCACTAAAAAGCTTTGAAGTGAATTGCTGTACGTACTAAAACAGGTTTTTTGAGATTCTATAGAACTCGCATTACAATCTTTATAAAGCAAACATTTGCGATTTACACAGCTCTGTGCCGAAGATTCAATAGTCTGTTTAGATACACAGTCGTATTTTTTAACATCTCTAATTTGAGAATCATAGACTTTTTGGAACATGTAACTATGTTTTGGATTAATACAAGCTGCACAAGAATCTCTAATCAATTTGTTCATTTCCTTTTTCTTTAAACAATTTTCCTTACCACATATCATGTTACGAAGGACAAACGAGCCCGCGGTTCACCTTCAAGTTAGGAGTAGGCTCTTTTCTCGAATGCCCCTAAGTCGTATCAGTGCGGAAATACCGCCGGCGACATTAAGTGTGGTACCGCCGTTTAAACTTTGCAAACCGTTTGGCGACGAAATCGAACCAAGGTGCTCTGGTTTCGTAATACAGGCGATAAGCCACTGCGCCATAAAGGCGATTATATTGTTGCGTTAAATTTCTTTTTTCTTTTATGATCCACCAAGAGCAGTGGAATGTTCATCTTGTGAGTGTCACAAGAATCGAGAATCTGTATCGAAAAATATTTTTTCTAAATTACGCTAACATGTGTTTGCAGACAATGCCGAGTTATGTGAATGCTACGTAATATTTTCGCATACTCATTTGTTTCAGGATTAGTTTTTTTAATTTCATTACCCGCGTAAGAGGTCCGAAGAGACTGGATGAAATCTCTAAGAAGGATCTAATGCCCGTTGGAGTTCCCTCGACTTTAATGCGGGGCTTTTCTGTATGAAATTACAGCAGAGGTGACGTCATGGCTGTGAACTGGTACCGTTAGAATGAAAAGCTATGACTTCCATATTTTTAAACGACAAAAAAAAGTACGGCGGTTAGGCGTTTCCTCTTTTTTTTTTTTTAATATGATTAGTAATTACATATTTTTTTTAATTAAAGATCAGATCGCAATTTTTGCCCCTAAAAGTGAATCAAAAACCTTTGAGTGTGGCTTAATACGAAAGGTTGATTAGCAATTGTCGGTATATGTTGAAACTTTTTGCGATTCTGATTTTTCTAATCATTTTCCTTGACAATATCCAGATGTAAATATGTTATATTAGAAATTTGATCATAAACTTAAATATGAACTTGAGAGAATATAACCTGAGGCAGCATTTAAAACCTTAGCACGTTCACAAGAGAGGGACGTGCGTTAAAACAAAACTTAAGATAACAGAAATTTCTGTTTGATCTTTTGTGACGCAAGCGACAATCACTCTTCTAATATTGGAGTCGTTAGTTGAGACCTATACGTGTATGTATGAGTCATAGCTTTCAACAAAATATTACGTATTATGTGTCAATACTGTTATCCTTACATAGGTAAATTGTAAAACCCCAACTAGATAACGAATGGTACGCGGAAGGAAAATCGAGTGTTCCGCTGGTGCAGCGGGTATGCTTGTATCGTAACGCCGAGGTACCGGGTTCTATTCTCAAGCCACAGGAATAGTGGTATGGTTTTTGAAACCAGCCCGGTCAGCTACCACCTTCAATATCAACTGGCCGCCATTACAGTATCGCTATGTTTCTGCAGTTATATAAGTGAGAGCCAAAAGTATCCCGGGCGAATACGCTTAATATCTACCGCTTTATTGTCACTTAACACTAGGTGAAATCGACCTAGTGTCACATTTAATAAAAAAATAAAATTATTTTATATCAATATTTTAGCACCGTTTTGGCAGATATATTGATGTTAAATGTTATCTGGAGCATGCACCTTCGTGATGAAGGAAAAAAGACAAGCGCTTTAGCGTCGTAACAGGTTAGTCTCCGAGTGGGATCTGTCCACTACCGATTCCTGCCAGCTGCCTCCTTCAACAGTTTCCTTTCTCCAATGAACCGTAATGCGGTATTACCTGTTTCTGTAAAGGGTTATCCCCCAGGTGGTACTTAGGTTCGAAACTCGAGGCTAAACGGCCGCGAACCAGTTTAACTGAAGCATTGACGTTGGACGGATTTACCCCACGGGATTTACCCCTACGCTGACCAGGCATTTGTGTTTATTTTCCCTCTCATTAAATGGTATATTGTAAAGTGAAAGATCACCTGGATTAGGAGAATTTCAAAATTTCAGCTTGTTGAGAACGGCCTTAGAGCATTTGTTTTATTTTCAATTCATTTCCTTTTTTTCTGAATTCGTCTTATTTTGTGTCATATATTTTTGGATTTGTAGTTATTTTGACTTATGGAGCTGACATATCCCATTAGGACAAAAGCCCCGAAATAAATGATATTTAAAAATAAATTGGTTACCACTTTCTTTCTTTTTAATATTTATAATTCACAGGTATACATTAAAACTTTTAGTCATCGTAAACTTATCTACATCAGTTCGCAACGCGCCCTTTAGCGAGAAAAACTGACAAGAAACACAGTGGAGATTGCCTTTTTTTGATTGTAGTAATATTTTTTTTTTTATAAACGGTAATAGATAGTATATTATAACAAGCATTAACTTTCTATAGTCAACCCACACTATAATACTAGTATGTCTTTTTACATAATTTCTGTTTGATAACATTTTTAAAACACTTTAACGATATATTGAACTATAACTCTTGGTAGCTTGGTAAAAAAGGGTATGCACTGATATTTCAATGAGTTATAGAACCTAGTATTACGGACTGTTAAATTTACAGTTTTAAACAATAACATATGTACGTATTAAGCGAATTTGACATAATTTCCGATTATAATCACGGTGTATGGATAACGAGTATTTAGAGTAACGAATATGATGGTAATGGGTAATGGGTATGGATGGTACGGATAATATTTTGACTATATCATTATCTGAATGGTATGCTGAAAAGAAAATATTATCGGATAATTTTCATCGCAAATATAGTACATGCTTCACGATACTAAGGCATTTTTTATAATAACACATAATATGTTATTATAAACCTAGTATTTTATTAAACAAATACTATATATACATAGAACACAAAAAGTATTCATGGCTCTAAGTATTGATCGAGATTTTAAAAAATAAACGTTCATAGGTTACGATCCATTATCATTAGATATAATCTTCATATCGTCAACAGCTGTATATGTAGGCAGGGCAATTCAGTTAGACATAAAAAAATCTAAGTACATTCACAACTGTTACTTTACTGCCCTTGTTCGTTCTGGAAGTTAAATACTTTGACAATTTACATGTTATCATTGTTTTACAGTTATCAAAATAATATGCGTGCGTTTTAATTTTACAATGAAAACGCTTAAATATTTTGCAGACTGTACTTCTTCAAATGAATCAAGCTTTCAACGGACGCTTTTGACTTTCCTTTTCTCTGCCATAATACATATATAAACTTACGTGACATGCACAAAGAAAACGCCAGGAAATTTATTCTGTGCTTATTTTCCAATCGCTAAGA
>DWQX01004169.1:0-15685 GCA_018245475.1 Pharmacophagus antenor
TATTATTTTTGGAAATAATTTAATTTTTTAAATAATATAAACAAATTAATATTGCACGTATACCCTCATTTTTAAATGTATTCAGATTTAAAACTCTTTAGTAAAGAACATGCTTTACACTTACTTTTTTAATACTATTAAAAATAATTTTGTTATATATTTTTATTAAATAAGCTATTACCTTTTTGTTAGAAAATGATTCTTGATATAGTTGAACAGTAAGTATATAGGTAGTGACCATAGCTATAAATAATAAGTTATATACTCAATAATCTTTATTGTATTAGTTTAATTAACATAAGCAAATAAGGAAAACAAAATTTTATCTAACGCACTATTCATTTATGTAATCTTAGCCGAAGCATATCCAAAGTAATGAAATTTTACAGCAACTTTACGAGTTCATATATCGCGACTGGATAATATTATTCCTCTTATCGTCATTTAAATTCACTCGAGGCTGATGACGAAATTCAAATAAGTTCAGCCAATTCCAATCAATTGAAAACATATTAGCATCAATTTCCACTATTCAAACTTATGAAAATATTGGTATTTGGACGATATGAGAAGTGTAGCCTTTCTCTGATCGAGATAGTTTTTTTATTTTAATTGTAGATTTATAGCATCGTTTGTCTCGATAAAGATAGTGAAACTCAAAAGTATGGCTTTTGATACATGTATGCTCGATAATTTTGTTACGAGAATGATATGTAATTTTTTATCTTTGATAAAATTTATAATTTTAAAATAGACTTTAAAAAACCGTAAAAAAAGTCTAAATTCAGTACTTGTAACATAAGTTGAAGACAACTCAACACAAGAAAGATATTTTTTTTTTCTTTTAGTTAGAATTTGTGTGGCTATTATTGTCTATCTTTTTAATTTCGGAACGTGAGCTGGAAAATATAATTAAATAATAAAAAAATATAAAAATATAAAATAATTAAATTATATAAAAATCTAAGAATGTTTAATAATTATGTATAGTTAGTCATTCAAAAGTTGTGTTAACACATGGAGACTCAAACTTTAATATTAAATTAGATATGTCAATTAATCCAATATTACTCATTAATAGTAACAAGTGTAGCCGAGAAATGACAGACCCGAATTAATTTTGATTTATTAATTGAACATTTACTTATTTTTTAATCGTATATTCATCGAATTATATTTTATTACTTAATATTTATGATTCGTCTATAGTATCTTCCTAGGTTTATTACATTAATTCGACGTCTAGTTTTTTTTACTGACAAAATTTGATGTGTAAATTATTAACATTTCATCCTTTCGAAAACGTAAAGATGATGAGGAATCCAGGATTTGAATATTGCTTTACCAGTTATTAAAATGGGCATCGTCGTTATTTCTTCTCGTTGGTTTCGTAAGCATCTATAAGTATTATTTTAAAAAAAAATATTTTGTAAGCTTTAAATATGATCTGCAGGTATAAGAATTAATAAAATTATTGAAAATAAATATTATGAATATCGAGGTTAAATAAATGGTCTTCGAGGTTATCTCGTTCAATAAACTGTCGTGACTATTGCAGTAAAGGAAAAGATTCCAGAATAATCTTCAGTGAATGCAACGACTTGTAGCATTGTTAAATAATAAGTGTCAATTTACGTACTACATACAATGCGGTCAGCGATGACTATATACACAACAACAAAGGAAAAACATTTCGCAACAAAGCCAACCCTGAGACATCACAAAACAAAAAAAATAATTTAATCCCCGGTGCTTGTATACACCAGCCATCTTGTTTAACCATTCACTCCCCGCCTGTCAAGTTTGAATAAAACCCCGCGAAAATCGAATGTGGAACCCAGTCGTGTCGCGTGAACGCAACGCGGAGTTGTCACTTGAAAAAGCGCGCGTAAACTCTGGTTTTTTCTTTTTTTTCAATCGGCACTCGTAAGGTGTTCGCCAAGATGAAATACCTATTTGTTCTTGCCGTATTCGCGTTGGCTTTCGCCGCCGAGGAAGAGAAGGAAGGTGAAAGGCCGAAGACTTTCAGGCGACTTATTCCTGCTGACGTGTTAAGAGGTCAGTGTCTCATTAATGTCAAACTTTAATATACTAATGTCAAAAACTATCACAATATTAATTAATATTAGTTAATTAATTAAATAGTTTTCTTATGAATCCAAAAATAAATAATAAAAATATGGAAATTTTATTTAGAAAATATTTAATAAAATTTTTTTTTATAATAAGTATCATTCAATTCTAAAATCTAGACTCACGATCTTTCGGCAGGTTCAAGGTTGCAATTAAATTCCAAACTAGTTCATTACAAAATGTATACGTCGAAATTAGAGTGAAATTATATTCGATGATATAACATGTTAAATATTTAGTATGAGCTAATGTATTGTTACATAAATTATTTTTAGATTAATCATTTGCTTAATAGATTTATATGCTGATACAAACGTTGTTTTTCGATGTTGGTGTCGTAATTTGAAGTAATGGTAACTTTAATGTTATATAAATTTTTACTAAATTTAAAATGTTTTTGCTCAGTCTGTTGTGATATATCATTCATAATTTAATTTAGTATTGGTGTAATTTTATTGCAATAGACGGTCGCGTGTGAACGCCACATGTAATTAAAACAAACGCAACTGTCATGCGTTAAATATAGCTATACGATACATGCAACTTTCTAAAAGCTTAAAAACGCAATTAAAACTTCATTTGGAGTATATAATAATAAAATAATTTAAAAGTTCAGTTACAATGCGTAAAAAAATATTAATTAATATTTGATGAAAATAAATGTAATTTATTTTTGCACTAAATCATCCGACATTTAAATTTTTTATGATCGTTTTGCACTCAATAAAACAATGTTACAAATATTTCTAATTTTTAATACCACGTTTTATATTTAAATTCGACGAGAATTAGTCAATATTTTATATTTATTCTGAATACAGATATTATACCGTTTGCATCGATAATTCAGTGATCTATAAATATATTCATATTAAATGGTTACATTTATAGAGCTGTTTTGTTTTTGACTTGAGGAACTCTATCATGTAATACCTTCTGAATTAATTTATTACAGGTGTAATATTTTCGAAGAAACAAACAAATGCATGTAATTTAATGGGAAACGTACTCAATATTTGGTTTAACTTACAAAATAATGTTACCTTGTCAAAGGTTAAACGAGTTTTTTTTGTTACTTTGTATACTTTTTTATATGTCTTAATTTTCAAAATAACATTGTTTATATTTGTGGTCACTGTTCTCCTTTATAAATAAAAAATTAAATAATAACATTTGAAATATGTTGTTATTGAAAATTTTATTTATTGCTATTAATACATTTTAATTATTTAATTTTATATTTATTTACATAAATTCTTCATGTATTGGAGGAAAACTCATATTCGGTGTCAAGGACCTGTTTCTTTTCTAATAAGCCACTGTGCGAGAAAATTATTTTTTCGTACTAAATGATTTATTTTCTTTTATTTTGACTTTGTTACTACATTAATTACTTAGTTACGCGTCATCCCCTCAGCATTCAACTTATCTAATACTGTAAAATATTTCGTTGGAATATATAAAATAAACATTAGGATCAATAAGAATTGTAATTTTTAACATTTCACACAAATAAAAACTAATCACAGTATAACTTATACAATAACTTCCTGCTGTCTAGGTGTTGGTTAAATAACGCCAAAGAATAACAACATTGACCTTCTGATATCATTTAAATTAATACGAAATTTGAAGAAAGATATAAAATTATTATATCACGTGTACAATTATTTGCAAACAGTATTTAAAATGTTATTATATTCAATAGAGTTTGTGTGTGTGACTTCAAATGAGTTTGCAGGCGATTCGAGTGTGAAAATAGTACAACATCCGGGTTAATCCAGAACAGAAATAATTGATTGTAAATTTTGGGTTAAAAAGGGTTTTTAAAAGAGAAATAGAAAATATATTGTTTGTAATACCCGTGCAGTATACTCGCAGTAGCTAATTGTCCTATTATATGGCAATGTTATAATGGGGCAGTGCATTGCCGTTTCTCGCAAGAGTGTACTATATGTCGTAACCACTGCAAGACGGGTAGTTCGCAATCGATCCGATTGCATCGGCTCAAAAGAGCGTGCCTGGTTAGGTAATATTATAATGATGCGTTCAGAATCAATATTGCATATTGAATGTTTATCCTCTTTCGAGAAATGCATAAAATCTCTTTATAACTTTTAAATAGCTATGAAACATGTTTATAATTTTTTTTTAAGAAAGTTCTAAAATGCTAAGATTTTTTTTTCCATGGAGTATATAATTCTAAATATATCTAACAGACTAGGTTTCGTTGAACATGAAATTAAGAAAACCAAAACCTGCGTCGGTTATGTATTGATATAAAGGAAGAATCGATAACCATTAGTAATCTTTTCCTAATTCAAATATACTTGTTTTATAATATTTAATTATTAAATGGCAGAGGTTGCAATAATACACGTTAGGGTTTTTATTAATTATGAAAATTACAAATTTAGGTATGCGAATTTTGGTGTATTATACACGTCATGAAAAAGAAATCACGCATATTCTTGATGATGTAAACGGAAATTATTATGCGTGGACCAATGTTGCATATATCCACAGGACGTATGGTTAATCAGTTGCGTGCGGAGGGCCTAAGGGGAAATAACTGGAAAGCCGTTTAAGCAAATTTGATTTCATAAACTTGTTTGATACCAAAAAGGATGAAAAAATTTTCAAATCTTGTCCATGGCACCGTTAGTGCAAAAGTATATTAAAAAATACAGTTTATTTCAACAGAATAAAGATAAAAATGCAGTTTAACTTTTTCAATAATATTTATTATTTTAAAAACTAACTTTCCTGAGCTTATTACTCAGAACCACTGTTTGTCATTTATTGTACAGGAAATATTAGGTTTTGATCTAACACCTTTATAATTATTCAGAACATTTCCTGGTGGCCTTTGTAAAGTAAACTGAGCCTTTATTTACTATAACACAAAAGTGACTCATATAATGCAGGCAATAAAGTGACAGAGTGAATGGTCGGATTAACTTACTAAATCGACCTTGGAACGTTCGAGAACCATCGAACGTGACCACGTGGTGGTCTAAAATGAAAGTGATTGATGAACGTGAAATTGCAAGCAAAAACGATGACTTTCGTCGTTTCAGTATTGCGGTGCGTTGTACTGCAGCACGTAACATATTGTTGTCAATTCCAATGTTCGTTCGCGATCTAAATTTAAATTTCGAATCTGATATTTATTGCGTAATACTATATATATTTTACACAACATGAAAATATTCCTGGCCAGACATATCCAATAAAAACTATAATATGTTGATTTATGTATCTATACTGAGATAAGAGAAAAGGCTGGAATGTCGATGTGTAGTGACATTTAATCTTGTTGACATTTATTATGTACATTAACAGGATACTGTTATATATTTAATTATTCTTATGTTTTTAATATATTTTTATCGTTCCAAATCCTATTAAAAATAATGCTATCATAAAATAAAGACTATAAGGAATAGATTAAAGTGAAAGAACATTAATTTCATTTGATGATCATTTTCAGTTATGATTTATCGTTAGAACGGAAACAAATACGAATATGAAATCACGAGCGATAGATTTTATTGCTCATACATTAGTTGATGAATAGTTATAGACTGGAATCTTTATTATATTACATAATGGTAAAATTTACATCAAAAATTGATAAATTAAATACTACCCTTCATTATATTTTCATCAAAATGGTTACCATAGCGACACAATAACCTGTGTTTATCTGAACATAATAAAGATTACGAAACTATTATAAAACACGTAATGTGGTGTGTGATAAATCCATAACTGGTGTTAATGTACCTTTACTAATAACATTACATTTATAATTACTTAAATTATTATATTAGGATTTTTTGTTTAGCTTGTGATTAAAAGTACTCTTAAACTGCAACTGTGACAAGTGTAAGTTTTGGATAGATACATTTTAAATTAGGTTTTACTAATTTATCCTAAGATACATACATTAATTTATACTTGTTGCAATAAATATGGAATAATAGGAATACTCTGTGAATATAATACTAAAAGATTTTAAGTATACATTATATTTAAACTTATATTTCCCATTCTTATGTTTTGTATTGTTATAAAATGCAAAGATTTCTCTAAATCATTAGAATGCAAGAAGTGAAACAGGAGTACTGTAAGTCTTAAGTACTTAAACGTCAAAAGCTTTAATTGAGTCAAATGACCT
This sequence comes from Pharmacophagus antenor, assembly GCA_018245475.1. Taxonomy (NCBI): domain Eukaryota; kingdom Metazoa; phylum Arthropoda; class Insecta; order Lepidoptera; family Papilionidae; genus Pharmacophagus; species Pharmacophagus antenor. The sequence continues at coordinate 6,317 of DWQX01004169.1, forward strand.
GGTTTTGGTCGAAACGTGTATAACGTATGTACCGAATGAAAAGGATGCGCGTGGGTTGAATGCCTAAATGCACGTTTATCGCAAGTCTACATCATTTACTGGACCTTGTACAGATGTGGCACGACGGAAAAATTGTTATCTGTTACACTTTAAGGTAATCTACGTTATTAGACCATGGTTAGCTTTAGCGCACTGCTCCCTTTTTTTTGGTGTTTTAGAAACAATGGACTAACATTTATGTTTAAATTCGAATGATGTTAAATGACAGTTAAGTCGTAGGTGGTGACCTATGCTCGCCAAAAATACTTTTGGCTCTCACGTGTATGAATGCCGGAACAATACAACGCTGTTATAGCGACATATTGGTATTAAGGGTGGTAGCTAGCCAGGAGGATTCGAAAAAACCTTACCAATATACAGACTACTATTTATGTGATCTCGGGACCAAACCCGGTACAAAAAATTATTAGAAATATAAATTTACTATTAATTAAGAATAAAAATAAAAAGGAAGCTTTTTTTCTCGGCGTATTAAAAATTATGAATAACTTGCTAAGATTATTATTATTTTTATCAGTTATGTAAGAAGCCGTTACGCTTTGTGAATATGCAGCAGATTGCATTGCTAATGAACGTTTCTCTAGGTTAAGATTTGTTTGATGTAATTTGTTAAGCAATGTCGGCAAACTATTTAAAGAATACGAAATATTAACATCTTAATGGACCATAAAACCTAGTCTCCATTGTTCTCTTTTGAACATTGGCTTTCTTTTGACGCGAGAAGAATTACACATTTTACGTGCACCACTCTTGTGTTATAGATAAATATTTAACTATTTATAACATCCTTATATGTATAGTTTTTTTTTACTAGTCATTCACATCAAAATTATTCAACATTTCTCGAATTATGCATTTTTTTTTAATTTTTGAATGAAAACGAAAAACTCTTTTTAATTTAGTTATAATTTCATGATTTACTTAATAAAAATGAATAATAATGATATATAAAACTTAAGATAGACAAGGATCACTACCTAGTGCCCTCATTACATGTTCTTATTTATTTAATAATTACATAACGGCTTTTAATTAATTCACTAGGCCATTTTGTGACATAATTACCGAAATAATTGGTGATATTATATGGCTACTAGTTTTATTATCTTATGTATAAATTACTCATAATCTAAACATTCAAAGAAAGTTTTAGAATAGCGGGTTTCTTCCATTACCAATTTTGTTGCTCTCATTACGCTACCTATTAATGCAAGACCATACCATTTACTTCGCCACACCTTCATTTAAATTAAATTATTCGCGAAGCCTAATTTTCCATAAGCAGTTGTAAAGTGAATTCTATACTTAGTTATACCTTCTAAAGAAATCAATAACTTTAAAATCAAAGTTTCTATATACCTAACATCTTAACACCCATTGTTTTGTTAATTAAGCGAAAACTCGTATTAATCTTTTAAAAAAAAAGTTAAATACAAAACATCTCGATTTTGTAAAATTTATTCCATTCGATCGTTCTGTATGTCTAGTTAATATGTGACGATGAATTAAAACAAATGATGATGCCCAAATATTTATATAATACTCAGATGAAAGGATTTATCGTAACAAATGGCGTACATTCACCCAGGTGCATTTCGCAACAAAATTATACCGTGAGCCGCTCTCTCGACGCCCGCGGACATTTTTTTGCAGTCTCGTTCGGCCCGTTATTTATGCACTCACGAGTTGTACATTGTATGCGAGGTAATACGAAGCTTAATACGAATTTCGTTATTGTTTCGTCACGAACGTTCTACTGAACAATATGGCATTAAGCTGCACTGAGCGGTGATTTGCCAGGTCTCGCCCGGACGACCATGAGCCACATTCGTTCGCGATCAAAGTTGAAAAGCGTACCAAATGGACTCGCCCATTAATGTTATAAATTAGTTGCTAATATAAATTACAATAATCATATGCCACTTAAAATATAACCCAAACTAATAATTGCGTATTGCAGCAGTTTACAAAGAACAATTGCATTATTCAAGCATTTTTATTGTTTGGTAATGTAAATAAGAGCAGGTAGGAGGGGAAATGTACACAATCATGTCTTTTAATCTTGTATTGAATAAACATCCATTCATTAAGAGCTTTTGTCTGATTACTGCCCAGGCTTTCATTCATATTATGTAATTTTATTTTTATCGGACCGAGGCGGAGTAATCAAATTTCTATCTCTTGATCTCTATATATTTACTTTGTACACCTCCTTCTAGAAAATTGAATTATTATTTTCATTTATGATGTGAATATTACGTAATAAAACATAAATTTGTTTAAATCGACTAATATTTACAAAAAATGACGCCCGCAATTACATAAGCATTATTTATACTCTTGGTTGTAAAAAGAGTTTTATTTTTGTTTTATTTAACATTTATATTCAACGTATCGGCTATAGTCAGAAAATGGATCAAGGCTCACTACAACGTTATTTCTCAGAAAGCGAACCAATGAGCGCGGTCATTCGTTTAAGCGCAGATCATGAGGTCTGTCTTTAATAACAATGTATGTTACATTCAATTCGCATTTACCTCCATAATAATCATGCTACAACTGATTAAATTTCCGTTTACATAACTTTGTTCTAAGTAACATCATGTTTTTGAACATCTTTAAATATATTAAAAAAAATATCCACGTTGATTTATTAACATATGGAGAGACTTCGATTAAAGTATTATGTAAGATAAATAAAGACTTCCCTAGAAAGAGTTTTGTGAATGTGACATAGTGATAAAAGGAAGTTTATAAGCAGGAAATATTGTCTTACAAATAGAAACGGTTGCCACTTATATAACGCAGGAGGGTTTAGAAAGTTGCCTTTTACTCATAGATTGTGAGTTCGAAACAAACACTGTCAGTACGATCTCAGCAAATAACTTCACTTGATGTGCTTGCTTTTATGGCAGCACATACTGATTTTCTAACAGTTTATCTTATAAAACTCATAAAAATAATTACGCAAACGTAAAGGTTAGCGTACTTCATTTCATAATTTTATTCAATTATATTCTTATATATTTTTCTGTTATTTTGTCAACTTTTTAGATATGTTACGTAATACTTTCTCTCCTTCAGTGAATTTAATTTTAATTAAAAAATACATAGGTCCATCGAAGATTATTTTATCTTATATATTAAAGTCGTATTGCACTTTAAAAAAAAGATTACAAAGGGTGTAATTAATGGTTTTTGACATTTATTACTAGGTAACGTTTTGCAAGAGAATAATAGTAATAGTTATTAATAAAGAAAGTAAAATAAATAATAAGTATTTTTGACCGTATAATCTACATATTTATTAAACTAAGCAATATATTAAACTGCCAGATCAAAACTTTGTATCCATTTTTAAGCGCCCGTTAATGTGTAACGTTTGACGTAGTTTATTTTTATATAAAGATATAGAAAAAATGTACAACATAACATGTCTTAACAAAACGTTAAACCAAAGGAAATCAAATAAAATTATTTTAATTAGAAGTTCAATTGAAAAAAAAAATTAAATTAAATGCTTTACAGTCGAATTTTGAGGACACTATTTGTATATGTTTTTATTAAATAAGCGTAAAATTAGGTATTATTTATTTGCGTTTTATTTATATCAGTGTATGCAATTGTCAACTCTATTTTGTCTCAATTGTGTCCAATAATCATCAAATTGTTTTTTTGCAGACTTCCCCGGATTGTGCTTCGCGTCAACACGCTGCGCGACGGTGGAGCCCGGCAACAGCTGGGACTTAGCTCCGTTCTGCGGCCGCAGCACGTGCGTCGTCAGCGAAGACACGCCTCCGAGGCTGCTTGAGCTGGTTGAGGACTGCGGACCACTGCCCCTTGCCAACCCCAAGTGCAAACTTGACACCGGTACTTAATATAGACGATTGATTTTCGAATCGTAATTTGTTTTTATGGTCTAACACTTCGCCTAGATTTCACCTGATGTTTAATGATAATGGGACCTTATACGGTGAATCGTATTCGCTCAGAATACTTCTGACTCTCACATGTATAACTGATGGATAACAGTTACGTCATTAGCGTTTCATATAAACAAATTAACGTTAATGGTTCTGTTGTAATTATTTATACTTGCGGTGGAATTTTGTATCTACATAACTCGAAAATACTTGGGTTCGATTCTCAACAACCTTGTATAAAAGGAATGGATTGTTAGGAAATAAACAGAAAATTAGGTGTTATTTGAGAGCAATATCTTTTAAAGGCACGAATCTGACTATGATAGAATCGGGCACGGCCAGTAGATTAAGAGCAGCCTAGGTCTGGCGAGAATTTCGGGTCTCGAAGCTAATCCCCGTTTAATTTAGAACATGAGATTATTATGGTCAATGGATATATTACTGGCTGGTCTAGAGTGTCACTTTTGGAAAGTAGCCAGCATAGGAAACATAAAATGTGCTATTTTTCTTTATGTTTTACATTGAAAGTAATTCTTCGACTTTTAATCAACCTATAAATTACAAATTAAAAATTATGTCAGAATTGACCTTGTACCCTTCTCAAATTGTATTATCTGTTAACATGCGGAGATGATTTGGAATAAAAATTGATGTTGAATTTTAAGGTGACAAGTGTGGAATAAATTTTACTGAACTATTTTTTTTTGTATAAAATATCGATTCAAATGTTCTATAGGAGAATTTAGTAAACGTAGGATTCCTGTTTGAATCCGTCTAAGATAAAACTCGTTTAAAATTCGAGCCATACATTTTTACCAAGTTCTCGTTTCTAACAAACGTTTTATGTTATCTAACATTACTATTACAGATAAAACTAACAAGACTGCACCTTTTCCCGGCTGTTGTCCGATCTTCACTTGCGAAGATGGCGTAAAATTGGAGTACCCCGAACTTCCCGCAGCTCCTGCTGAAGAGGAAAAGAAGGAGGAAGAAAAGCCTAAGGCTGCTTAAATTAAAGATATATATATATATATGATAATAAATTAAAATTTTAGGCTCGAAATTTAAAACACCTTGAATTTATTGACAGTTCCAAATTTGAATTTATAAACGTCTTATTCCTTTTTCAAGGTGATGAAGTTGTGTTTCTTCTTATTAATAAGAATTACGATTGGTCTCAAAATATCGTACAGAAATCGCATATAATTTTATTTTAAAACGATAAATAACAGTATCTACTTTCTAAATATTTTGGTATTTAACGCGAATGACTAACATTTATTCACAATAGTACAGCAAACTCAAAAACTCATTTCCCACTTCCTGTTTTTTATACTATGACAAATATCAGTAGTTTCATTGTTTTGAGAAGAATAGAGATTGCTTGTATTTTATTTCGGTTGTAAAAAGTATGTACGGAATACGATTTTGTATGTGATTGTCGATTTTTAGAAGTTTATCGGCTTTTTTTACTTGAATATCTGCCTATTATGAGGTAATGTTTGTGATATTGATAAATAATAGAAAAGTTATTCAATAAAAAATACAAAATTTCTATCCCTGGCTTTCATTATCAAAAACATATTCACAATATCATTAATAAAAAAAATATTTTAACTCAATACTTTATTTGGGAATAATGAATGTCACAAATATAATATACAACACATTAAGATCGTTACCATTCTAAATATGGGTACAATAGTAGTAACATATAGCTAAGGAAAAAATTATCAGTTACATTTTTAATAACGATAAATATAATTGTACTTACAAAAAAAAAGATAACCTATACTTTTCAATAAATTTGGCCTGAAATATATTTAAATATTGAAACATTAATCCATTTTGTCGCTACCTTATATATTGTATCCACTACTGTTATCATCTCAAAAGATTAAAAAATAAAATGCTCCACATGAATGTTATTAAGTGAAATAAACTATGAAAAAGCAAAACTAACTGATTAATAAAATCTCCGATATAACTTTCTATAAATACTTTTATAACTTTCATCTATCGTCTAAACACTGATTTCTTATTGGTATGTGATATTATATATTTTGAAACTTTTTTATTTATCTATATCGTTAAAATAACGAGCTATATTGTAAGAATCACAATTCACCTAATTTTAACGTTTAATACAATTATTATATTGCACAAAATAGACACCAATCGCGATTACATGTTACATTGTTTGAGCTGAATATTTCGGAACGTATAGCTGTCAAATATTTTTAATTGCGAGCGTAAACAAAAGTGCGCAAGCTTTTCCAGTCGGAGGATAATAAAAACAAAATACCAACTAGCTTTGAAAAAATGTTCCAGAACTGATACTAGATTATATTTCAAAAAATACGGTTATTACGAAGAGTGAGTTGTGACAAATAACAGTTGTATTAGAAAAAATAATTACGTACGAGACAAAAATATCTTTCTCTTTAAAAATTCCATTCATGAAAATATATTTTCCTCAGAGGCGTATTTGGAACCGAAAGAACTTGATATGTTCTTAAATTGTACATTACAAAATTCAGAATGAATAACTTAATGACAAATCAGTTACTAAGAAGGCAACGTAACATGTAAGTAAGAGGTAGTTTAATGTAATAATAAAATAATTTTTATCGAATTTAATCACCTACATAAACGAGAAAGGTAATATAGCGATTTAATTAAATGTTTGCACGAAAATATTTCTATTTTATATACATTTATAGAATAATTCCTCTCATTTTGACCTTTCATTTAACAATTACATTTTAAAATATTACTCATCTACCGAGGATATGCGTTTAAATTGTTATGAAGTGAAAATCATAATGAACGTGTAATGATAGCTTACAACTATCTATGCAATAGCAAATGCATAGTTTAAAGAAATGTTATTAAAATGCATAGCAAAAATAACGAAGCAGCTTTTAGAGGGGAAAGCCCCTTTTAGTTCAAGATAGTTCTTGTTAAAATACGTCTATTCTGCATTTCAAAATCTGACATTAAAAAATATACTTTCAGCTTTTTAGCTAAGAGACGTTATTTGGATGTTGCAACATCAGCAGGATTAAGCCCCTCAGTTCAATTGAACTGTACTGCAGTTGCAGCTGGTAGAACGCAATATTTCAGAATTCGAAATAGGAATTGATTGCATCGATTATGTCGACACGGTTGTTACTATGTTATTCGAGTGTGAATTCTAAACAAGTATCCGACTTGGTTGGATCGATAAACCTGATTTTTCAAACTAGTTCATTAGGTATACTACTGACTGACGCAATCAGGCCTATTACTGTTAACACATAGAATACACAGCACGAGTCGTTATCGTGTATTTAGTAAAATAAATTTTACGGCAAAGATAGGTATATCTAAACCTAAAGTTTACTATTATTTATACCTTAAGCGAAGACCTGTTTCATATTTATTCCGTTCAACTGCTTGTTTAAATGCATCCTTACGTTCGGTTACAAAATATTAATTCCATATTTCTGACGTAAATTTTTCAAATTGTACTTTTTAACATTCAATAACACGTTTCGCAACTAATACACGTAAACACCAAACCGTCTAACAATTACAACAACAAGCTATTTGTTATGTAGGTACGTACATCTATAAAATATTCTACTTGTATCTAAAAAACTTTTATAAAGGTATATTATATATTTTGAATTGTAATGAATCGTTTAATCCACAATTTCAACATCAAACTAGTCATTTCATGAATTACTAAGCTTAATAACATGTAACAATAAGCATTTCGTTAACACTAATATTTTATGCAAACGCACATGCGTGACTTCAATGATAAACTTTTTGTGGGGCAGGCGATAGTTATTAAAAAAAAAGATATAATTACCATCTCTATCCCATTTTCATCAATGGCAATACTCTTCCCTAAAATTGACCAAACACTTACTTGCTCCATTTGTCTTATTTTTTAAATAACTTCAAATTTAGAACGTTTGAAATGTCCTACATAAGTATCAAAAACATTTTTAACATAATAAAATAAGTTTATATCTGATATTCAAAAAAAGTGAATTTTCCAACTCTTTTTTGAGCAATATCATGTTAACTTCAATTAATAGGATACAATATTGAAATGTATCAATACGTACATACGTATGTATATAGTTTAAACGTCTACCACTCTTTGTGCGATGTGAACTTGACATTTTTTTCGTACGTTTACTACAATTTAACAATAATATTCTAATTTAATATTTCTAACAATTTTATAATCATCTTAACATTGATCATTCAACTTTTCAATAAAACGTCAATAATTTATACAGATGAAGAGAGAAAGTTTTCATAGAAATTATCCATAGATAATAAGAGAAAAATGACTGAAGAGCATTTGAGACACCATAGTAATTTCCACACAAGATTTTGATATATACGTTATATAATATATCTACATTTTTCTATTAATTTCTGTGTATATAAGGACCTTTAAATATTTATACATATTAGTAATCTCGTAAGCGAGAGTCATAGGTAGTGCAAAAGCAAGTAGGAATAACACCATTATAACTTTCCCATTTTGAATATCTTTTACTCAGATTATTTTATTACCGTCGGTCTCCCCACATAATACGAGTAGACTTGAAAAATAATTATTACTTTTAAAAATATTTTTATGGTGTCATATTAAATTCGAAAAATTCATGGAAGGTAATCTGTACTCCAAAAATTTTGTAATGTTATTTTGAGATACCACGTGCACAAATAATGGTTAATTGAAATGTTTAATTTATAAGAAATGTTTACAAATTTATTACACTTTATTTTATTCTCATTTATTTCGGAGCGGTTATAATTTATTATGTGATTCACCGTGGATGTGTAGATGGATAGAGGTTTGTACAAATAAATAAATTATTTCTGTGATCGATTCAGACTAATTAAATTATATGTTATAAATAAAATTAAAGCCAGTATGTTGTAAAACGTAAATAATAAAATTTAATGTTGAACGTGGTATCAAAATGATTCAGCAAAAAAACTTTGAAGATGTGTTTTGGTATTGGTTTTAGACGAGTAATATGTAGGAGTAAAGTACTTTTTAGAAGTTACCAATAGCAAAAAAGTTTTATTGCTGCAGTGTTAGAAACCACGAGGTGACTGAAGAAGATTTTTTTTTTCAAAGGCGTTTAAGATTTTTTTGTTAACCGTTCAGTCTTATGACGTTTTCTGTATTATCTTTGTTTGGTAAAAAAAATAATTTTCTCAAACAATGATGGGATTACTCAGGTTTGAGGCGGTGCCATTGCACGATGGTCTGCCGAGGTTTAGTTATCATGTCCTGCCAGTGTTTTGTTTCAGTTGCTCCGGAGCCGTTTTTACCTGAAATAATTTAAATATCCATATATATATATAT
>DWQX01004170.1:0-15684 GCA_018245475.1 Pharmacophagus antenor
TTCAAACACCATACCACTACCCATACTTTTCCACTCATGATCTTGGTACCTTCCTCTTGATCTTCATGCTACATGGAAAGGTCTAAACCACTTGCTAGGTTTTTTCAGTTATCAGAAGAGGTATAGCAAACAGTGCAATATGTAATGTAGCAAGAGAAACGAGTAATGCTAAAAATGGTATTAAAAAAGTTGTGCATTTTATAAGAATTACACTACACTAATCTATGGCATTATGAGAAAAATAGAGATCATAGCCTATAGAAGCCACCACCCAAAACGAGATGGGTATATGTTACAATACAACTAAAGCTACAATTAATAACTATAAGAATTTCCTAATAGTATCGACATGAAAATAAAAGGATATCATTGTGGTATAATTAATAATTTGCTACGGACTGTTCCAGTGATGAAATTTTCCAAAAGAAATTATATCTTACACACTATCGCTTCTGATGAATGAATGATGTCGGCGATGCCGTGATTTCTTTATATTTAATAAATAAATTATGTTAGATTCATGGGGTAGTTTGTAAATTATTTATTATATTGTTTTGTAATTACATGTAGATGGTAGATCTTAAAAAATGCACAAGCCGTGGTGACCTTCACGCTCTTTTAACTATAAAAATTAATGTTAATTTCCCACGTTTTGTGCTTTTTTTTTTAGTGTGATTCAAATAAACTGTTTATTTAAAGCAAATATTCGAATTTGTTTCTGTTTGCCCCAGATCGGTTATGATCATCATCAAGCCTAGAAATTACACGGTATTACAACAACAAAGGTATCTTCGGAGTATGTTACTTTATCGAGTAAATTGCCGTTGGTCACGTATACTTAGATAAATAAATCGGACATTAGAATGGCTTAATGTCGGAAGCAGGTATTCTGAGCTTTAGTCACGTATCAGGTATTAGGTGCAATAGAGGGAAACGACGTTTACGTACAACTACTGTGTGTATAATTCAAAGAGGTCATATTTTGTTATTCATATATTTATTTATTTTATGCAAAACAATATAATTATAGAATACACTTATATACTAAAGTGTGTGTTAAATAACATTGTAAGTGCAAACTTTATCACAGAGTCTATTGTTAATAATATATTAAATCATAATATGTATATATATGTAAATATATCTACTTTTTCAGCAACTTGGTTAAAAGTGCGCAGGGAGCGCGTGAGGGTGCAGCGCCAAGTATATATAGAATTAAGGCAGGTTTTCATTAAGCTGAAATAAAACTAGATATTTATTTGTAACCTAAATGTTCAATAGAAGTATAGAAATGTTATCGATTTTCGCGTGATCTGTATCATGTTGTAGATATGGCGAAGAAAGCCATTTGATATTTTTTTGTTTTTCTTTTTTCGTCCTGCTGTATGTTTTAAAAACACAGAGAGAATATGTTGCTTTAAAGTTCTGTAATTTGATACAGAACAACTATTTGACATTTAGTCCGCATTATGTACAGGATTTTGTGTGTTAATGCTATTCAATAAATAAATACAAGGTGTTGAACGGGTGGACAAACTATTGCTTTTAGATAACTGGCTCCCAGATCGTCCCCACCTCGCCTAGCTCTTACACAAGAACTATGACGTCTTACTGCATGAGCGCGCCATCGTAAGCACCTGCGCTGACATATATTAAATATTGTTGTACTGTGTATAAAAGTGAATGAAAGCAATATAAACCTATAAGCTTCACAAGAGATTTTTAATAGATTCACTCTGTGCTGACAAATTTTAAATCCAAAAAAGAGGATGTTCATAAAAATTCTATGCAAAACTCTTCTTATTGTAATTGTGATATAATTATTGTACACCGAAAATGCGAAGGTGAATTTTAAATTGGCTCCAATTTTGATAAATAATTATAAAGTATATAACGAAAGTATCCCTTTTAGCAACAGATCTTTCGCTTTGTTATGAAACCATAAAAGCTTAATGCTCAATCCATTAATGCTTTGCAACGTAAAAGTACGCTAAATGTGAAATTGTTTAATGTTGAAAATAAATTTCGCTTCCGAGAAATCACGTGATGTACTTATTATTTTAATATTTTAGAAGGGTTCATGTTATATGTTATGGTTTATAAGTATATCATATCAATAAATACAAAGAGTATTAGCATCTATTACAAAGTATACAAAAATCTAAATAAACTTAACATACAATACATAAAATTAAATTAAAAATATTACATTTTCATTTGGGTAAAAGCGAGAAGAATTCTTAAAAATTAAACTCAATAAATAATTATTAATTTATTGTTGAAAAAAACTTTCTTAATACATATTACATCTTTACGTCTATCAGCGGCACACATTTTTATACAAATTGTATGAGTCAATACCTTACTTGGAATTTGATTATAACCAATGTTTGTGCAAATATTTGTTTATCATACAAACACTTGCCAAATGCTTTAACAGAAGATGACACTTGATGCACATGCAAGATCGTAGGGACCACTTATCGATTATGTCAAGCGGACTACCGAATATCAATCATACGTACGCTTACAAACTGAGATATTTCGATTAATTAATTGGCAAGCTATTACAGTACAATGCTAACCAAAGAGCTCTACACGATTTCGAATCAGTCGAACATTGTACAAGCGTAGTTAAGTGAACAAATTCCGATTGGTATGGTACATTCTGTTTCGAACTAATTAATCAACCGTTAAAAACACAAGGTATTTCTATGTGGAACAGATTAAGTGGAAAATTCACCCGCAGTGTACAAACGAAATCAAATAATTATAAAGAATTATTTCTTTTTATTTATTACTTAATATTATATTGATTTGCGAGTTGGTGAAAAATATTTTATTTTTAACGTAAATCATTCGTCCATGAAATAAATCGATTCATCGTTTCCTTCAACCTTCGCCATCTTCCATCTCCATTGACATTTTGATCACTCACATTAATTTTCATTCTTTTATCTTTTACTTTTTTATAAGTTCGTCCCTTTCACTTAAGTCTACATTCCGTTTCTCGCATAAATACAAGATGAAATCACACTTTTTTATACAAACGTTACTATAATTGTTATAAACGTATTAAGTAAAATGATTTAACAACACAATTTAGATATATTTTTTCTGAACTATCAGATTTTAAAACGTTCTTTTTGTTACATATTATCAAAACAACTATTTATTATATACTTGATATGACTTCTATAGTATAGATCCTTATACAAAGTTTCATATCTTATCAAACCCCTTTTAAGTTTTATTTTTATGTCAAGTTTCCTATGTTTTTTTCTAAAGTTCTTTCGATGCCGAAATTTATCAATATTGTTTAGGCGGTTTAAGTGTAAAAACAGAGTAAACACAATTTCGCAATTTATATTTTTGTTTTGGCATTTTCGTGATTTTTACCAATATTTCGATTTAGTTTTCACAGACCTTAATTATTTAAATGTTTGATGAATGAAGATAATCAAACTACTTTTGTGTTAAAGTGTACTTAACTTGTGCCTTATTTAAAATATATTTTTAACGGAAAATATTATTAAATATGTCTAAAGTTCCCGGTAATAATTTATATGCTCTCATATTCTTTGAAATTGCTCACAATTTGATTTTGAAAATATATGAATTACTAATAGATAAGAATAGCTTTTACATTAGTTTATACTAAAGCTTATGTCCCGACAACGATTAGTAGTGTTTACGTCGGCAGTGAGCTTTTAAGTAATACAAAATAGCTAAAGACGGCTATAGCGAGGTTGTCCCAGTGGTAGATATATTTCATAAAAAAAGTCCTAAAGCAATAAAACAGTATATTACAATGTTGTGTAATCCGATAGGAACTGATAGTAAGCTTAAATTAATTTTATATTACCAGCTCTTTCCAATTTAAGCCACTGATTTGATTTTAATTTAACTTGACTAGTAATATTGACAGCAATATGATTTTCGTAGTTAAGTATCATCAACAGAGTTAAAACACGGTATGTGTTTTAAAAAAAAATCTAAAATTTAAACTCGAGGTAATATCCAAGGTGTTTTGAATTAGGTAAGTTTCTCGACAGAATTAACTTTCAATCGAAAGAATCGTAAAAGTTTGTCCTGCAGGATCTAAGGTTCGATACACTAGGCAGCTGCTGTTGCTGGGTTCGGTGAAGTATGAGCTGTTTTATTTTTGACGACTATTACAGCTTCATCGAAACTGGTCCACGGATTCGTTGATCCGTGAGCTACCACTGAGGCAGATAAAAATGTTAAACTTTTCAACACTACCATTTTTCAGGACTATACATAAATAGTTGTATTGTGAACGATGGACTCATTCCCAAATTCTTGACGTAACGGGCAATACATCAGATATTGGAACAGATCCTATCTCCTGACATACGCTATCAGATTCGGTTAAAATAAATGTACAAACAAAGTTTTCCCATCGAATGAATCAGAATAATAAATGAAACATGTAAAAACTATGACATTTTAAAGAGTTTTAACATTATTCATTTAATTGTAAGTTAGTTGCCTATTAGTAATTATATTTATTGTTTTTTTTACCGGTTAAGGACTAAGACTTGGTTACGATTTCATCTGATTTCAAGTGAAAATGGAGCCGTAGATGGTGAAGCGTGTTCGCCCAGAGTACACCTGGCTTTCACATGTATGACTTCCGGAACACAGCAATGCTGTTATGGCGATAGATTGACATTGAGGGTGGTAGCTAGCCAGGCGGGTTTTGTAAAACCCTACCACCATTCAGAATCCACTACCCGGGAATCGAATCCGGAACCTTCGCGTTACAAGGCAGCCGGTTTAACAACTGCGCCGCGGAGGCAGTCAAAAAACCAGCCCACTACACCTGTGATTCCCGAATTAAACCGAAAAACAAAATTAAAGGAGAGGCTGTCAAAAAAGGTTAAGGTACTTTAGATTTAAATTTAAACAATTTCTAGTCTTTATTTAAGCAATGTAAATTCGGCTTTGAATTAGTTATTAACTTATTTTTGCAATTTGAGTATTGAGTATAAACATTCGTGTAATTTGTACTTGGAAATTTGGAATTAGGTTCACCTTTCTGAAGACAATAAACATTTCATTATTTTGATTGCAGTTTTATGCACTATTGTCTGTGCCGTAATTTACTCTTGACTGGCACTCATTTTTAGAGTTCCATACACAAAGGGTGACAAACGGAACTTTACCCTCCCCCGTTCTTCTATTCATGTCTGTTTGTCCGTCTATCAGCGGACTCATCTCATGAACCGTAATAAAAAATAGTTAGAAAGGTGAAAATTTCACAGATTGTGTATTTCTATTACCGCTAAAACATAATATTCTTAAGATAGCACTTACAAGAAACGTAATTTTTTCAACGTTTACGGTACGGATTTGTGTATGTAGTGTGAATTCGATTTCACTTGGCTCTTTATTCATTCACGTCCGTCATTTAACAACATGAGAAATATTATAAATAAGCCCACATAAAAATAGCACATCATAAAGGAAGACATTGAAGAGACATTACGAGTACTTTTGTAATGGTGTATCAGTAATGAAATCGATAAGGTTTCTAAGTATCCAATAAAATTGAGTAGGTTTCCCTATTTCAGATCCCTATGTTCAGAAAGGGGAATGTTCAATAAGAAATTTTCGAATGTAAATCATAAACATTCGACTTCAGGCGCATTGGTATTTATTAAAAAAAAAAGAAGAATTCCTAGTTTTCACTTTAGAGACTTTCCCTTTTTTATTTCTTCTTCAGTAAGAGCTCGTTCATCATAATAGCTATCTCAAGTGTGGAGGAGTTGTCGAGAAAAGCATGAGGGGTACTTTTGTTAATGCGTTGGCATAGATTTTTCAGTCAAGACAATACACTCATGCTATAGTCACTTCGGTTTTCTTTGTGTTGTGTATTTTCTGGAAATGTGTTCTTATTTTGCAGTGTTTTAAACACGAGATCTCTTAATAGTCAATGTATTAATTTGTGTATTTGTTTAAAATCCAAACAATAAAGTTTTCACGAATCGAATATTAATTTCAATTATATTATTGGTATAATACACGCCTAAGAGGCGTAAAGATCTCGCTATGCTTTAGAACTGACGAGGACTTCAGTGGACACACACTGTTAAAAATAATTTAACATGTAAATATAACATTAACGTTATATTTATGACACGTAATGTTATGTGACAATGAGGCTATAGATGACACGTGCTCGCCCAGAAATACGTGCTATGTTCAAATGACAGAGTGGTAAGTTTTTAGGCGGGTTGCAAAAAATCGTATCATTATCAAAAATTCACTGCTCATGCGACATCAGAATCGAACCTTGGAACTCTATTACAAGGTTTAGTAGTCAACAACTGCGCTACATGAAGTCAAAGTAGTATGATGTACCCTCATCATATTTAAAATTTTTCATTATTAAAATCAAGTGTCTTAATTTTATGTAGATGGTTAAAGTATACATTTATTAAATAAATTATACGTATAAGTGGAAAATTTATACGAAATACATGTATTTGCGGATATTAAGATGTTTTCAGCGTACGTGGTGTACTGTGTGCTGAAAATATCTTGCATGTTGGTTGAATTTTATATTACTTCGTGCAATTTTCAATTTACCGTTGTCTGTAGATTGATCGGCGTTGAACAAACGGTTTCTTTTAAATTATAGTGTACGTAAAATATAGTTGCCATACCACCCCGCCGCTAAATGGAGCATACTTTTTTTATACATGACATTTTCTTCTTATACCAGGGTTAAACTGTAGTATCTAAGTCGTTCTGTTAAGTGGTCGGATAATAGACGAGAGAAATTTTTTTTTAAGTATTACAAATAAAACTTCTGTCCATCTTTGAATTTAACTCGGAACTAGATTACATACAAACTTTGTAATGTCTAGCTGTCTTATTGCATGACGAAATTGCGAGAAATGAAATAAACAAGTAAAAGCAGCTAAGCATTTTGTTAGTTGCCACGGAAAATATATTATAAAAGTTCCTTAAACTTACAAGTGAGTGTAGTAACTTTTTAATTGGTGTTTTACATTTTCATCTTTGATATATTTCTTTTCTAGATCATTGGGCAATGATTAAGTTATTCGAGTAATAAATATTGATAATTTATTTTGTATAAATTTATGTTTTAAGAATTTAAATATTTTTTTCTGTTATTAAAAATTCTCCAGTTACTAGGTCTACATGTTCTATTTTAAATTTTAAATGTTCTGTTAGAGAATAGTCTATAAGTAAGATTAACAACGTTAAGTATGACAAGATTAAATAATTCTTAAATAAAAAAGTCAAACTTCCCTTCACAACTTGCTTTGTACTAAAAATTATAATCGAGTAATAATTATATTTTAATAATACTTATTGCATTCCATACATATATTTTATTTTAATGAACAGCGCATTTTATCTAATTTAGTAACGGACTAAACAAAGCGTAGGCTAACAAGACCAAAATAATATTGTTGTACGTTTTAATTATGCTTAATTAAGTTGCAGGGGCATTGAAGTTGTTATAATTAAGTTCGTCAATGTTGATGTACAAACGGCTCGAACAAATAAACTGGCCCTAACCGACGAAATAACTTTAAGTCTTTAATAAAGTCTTCGCCTGAACATAATTTGCTGCTAACGTTTTGCGGCTCACTATTGATAGGAGCAGTGTATATGATTGTAATGAAGTAATTTTATGGAGGTGAATTGCGAGAGTCGCCACAGCTGTAGGAATGGAAACAATACGGGTGATTATGAATGTGCCGTACCGTTAACTCTATTTCGAGTGTCGATAAAAATTAAGTAGCAGTTCAACGGAATATTCCCTTTAGGCGTAGAGCACCTCCACGATCAGTGTTAGAAATTTTCGAATACACGTCTTAAAAATGAATTAGAATTATTTTATATAATTTAATTATTTTTTTTTCGGGACTATATCGCTTAAATATTCACTAGGTACGATACTTAATATTCCTAGACGTTTCGGCGCAAGGTGCATCGGCCGTGGTAGCGAGGCAGGCTCTGTGAGTGTGTGTACAGATCGCGTAAGTTTAAAATCGTTATTACTTTATATCGTCGAATGATTTTGTCCCAGCTCCTATTCGCCATCATCACGTGGTGAATATTAGTTGAAAAACAATTTAATTGCTTTTCGAACTCGCCCCGCTGATAAAACTTTTTAACGAACGCCCAACGGTCATTCTGTGATCAGTTAACTCTCGTTCCGTTTTATCTTCTAATCCGTTTAGACCTAATCAAATATATGTTTTTGAATTATCACTTTAGTGTAACGTATTAGTAGTTAGTGATTTTGATTTACTTTTCTTAAATTTTTACCTATCACTCATTTTTCTGCACCTTACTAGCGTTTCTTTTTTTAAAATTTAAAAAACTTAATGTATTTTGTGATTTACAACCATAAGACTAAGCTATCGCAGAGTTACAAAAATATCAATCCATTGCACAATACCGTTCCGCATTGAATAAAAATGGACAGATATTGCTGAATTTATTCATTTATAAATTTTACTTAGTAGAATATTAATGTACAGTTATTAAAAGGCCTTTGTTTTATTTAGAAAAGGTTTGACTAATAATTTTAAAGGAATTCCGTTGTTCCTCTCAATTAAGCCTTAATGACTTGCGAAAGTTAATCGAAACCTCTCAGTGACAATGAACCTTCAATCTAGTATAATTTGTAATTGTAACATTTTGTTCTAACCATTCAAAGATTTCTCGGTACCGTCCTTTGAGAGATTCTCTCGTTATTAGTTTCATTTTGATCACGATTAACTCTCGAAGAAAATTATTTTGCAAGAATCTTTACAGTTGATAATTGTTATCTCAAAATTGATATCACGAAAATATGGGACGATTGCCTATTGATATTTATGGCTTATGGATCTGTGGTGACGTAAGACACGATTGCTATATATTTTTGAATAACTTCCTAGCAACCAGTCTATCGAAGCGTTTTGACAAAATCAATTGTTCCGGAAAATGTTCGAGAACAATAAACCGCAGAAATCGGCCGAGGCAAGTTAATTAAATTTATGCCGAATTAATTTTGAAATATTATTTAATAGAATTAAACATTTTCAAACAAAGCGACTCTCAATGTAAACGGGTTTATCCGAATAGTAAAGGGGCAATTGGTATTGAATTGAAAACACGGTTATAAATTGTATAAACAAACAAATAATTATAATATTGAATAAATACAATTTATTGATTCAAGCGTTACTTTGGGGAACTCCGTGACTAAATAAAAAAAAAAATTAATTAGTTCGGCGTCGGACAGTCGAACCCGTAACATTTCCCACATATTTTAGCCGTAGTATTAGCGATAAAACAAAGAAATAAAACAAAAACTAATAATTTTTTGTTTCATTTATAAAATAAATAATTATTATTCCTGCACTACATTGCTGTTATATATATATAAAAGTAAAATATAACTTTTTTTTTGTTTCAAGTAGTCAGGATCGATTTATTTGTTGATTCACATAATTTTTTTCCATCAAGACAACCCCTTTCTCGAGTTCGTTTCGATTCGTTTAAAATTAAAGTTTTAAATTCTGTACGTACGTATTAATAACTGTAATATGACGGTATGCCATTTGTCATCTGTTGTTGATAGATTTGAATTATGATTGAGCACACTTTGAGCTCCGGCAGACATTCGGCCTCCGATTTAGTTTGCAAGCAATGCGAACATTAATTCGTCATATGTTATCGATGTAATGTTTAATAGTTACCCAAGGTTACGTAGTCCATATATAAATATATCTTATAGATGATTAAATGTTATATATTGATATGAATTCTTTACTTTCGCAATCCTTTTTTTTATTAAATAAAATTTACTTATTTTCTTTGGTTATATTTGAAGTTGCAGTATCATATATGACTTGTTTGACTCTTGCGGGAATTTTTTCGTTTGAAAATTAGGACTTTTCAATTTCGTAAGGGACTTACGTTAAAAGTTATGTAATAAATTTGAATTCAAAAGCAATGAAATGAGCTAAATGAGTCCCGAGCCTATATTTGAGTAACTTTTCTCAAGTCGTCGAATTAAAGTATATATATATATATATATTCAATAGTATCCAATGGACATAACATAACATTTTATACCAATAACAGTAGATAACAACTGTAATTGGTATAAAATGGGAATAAATAATAATAAAAATTTTAAACAATTTTTGTTTTATTGACCATGGACAAACACTTAATCTCAGTTGACTCGATATTGAGTAGAGAGACAGTTAAGTGTAAAGCTTTCTCCTCCAAAGCACTCGTCAATGTGATCTGTCCCCTGTGTATGACTGCGGAACACAGCAACAGGGTTAAGACGGCAAATTGACATGAAGGGTTGTAAATAGTACCCGTATGCGGGTTACAAAAAACAATTATTCTTAAATTATTTATTTATTTATTTTAACAATAAATATGTTTAACATACATAGTACTTTGATCACAAGGTATGTAAGATATATGCTCATAGTTATTTTTAAATGTATGACGAATAGCATTGGGAAAGGTCTGTTTCATGTGGTGTAATGTTTTAACCGCTTGCCTTGTAACACGGTAGTCCTGGGTTAGATTCCCAGGCCACAGGTATAGTGGAGCCTGGTATGGTGGTAGGGTTTTACAAACACTCCTGGCTAGCTAACACGTTTAATTTCAATGTGCCGCCATAACAGCATTGCTGTGCTTCGGCAGTCATAGGCGTGAGAGACAGAAGTATTTTGAGCGAACACGCTTCACCGTCTATGGTCCCATTGTCATTTGATATCAGGTGATCTAGGTCAAGTGTTTGCCCATAACCGATAAACATATCCAGCAGTGGACTGATACGGGCTGATAATGATAATGATGATAAATTTAACATACATTAAGAAATTAAATATTGTACAACAATTCTTAGTTTGAAATTTAAATATTTCTTTTTTGGGAAAATGAACGGGAAAGTTGAAGTCGATTTAAATAGAAACTTTTATAGCTCCCATGCCGTTTGAATTGAAAGTTAAATGTTCCATTTCCTAAACAAACTTCCTTAACTAACACCACGGGGATGTCACTTCCGTCGTCAGCAGATGTACAAAAAAATCCCTAAATAAAGACCAAATTGTAAATCTTTTGATTTTATTTTTTCTTTCGGTCATGTTCTGACAATCGATTGGCGAAACACAGCAACGCTATTATAGCGGCAGATTGACATTGAGGATGGTAGCTGGACAGAGTGGTTCGGAAAACCATAACCACGATTTAGACTCCACTACTCCTGTGACCCGGGACCGTGATCGGGACCTCCACGGTACGAGGTAAGTGGGTAAACCACTGCGGCACGGAGGCTGTCAGGTAGTTGTAATATTAAACAGTCTAATACCAAAAGAATTTACGTTGAACATTATTATTACGATTTGTCTTGGAGGTACATGACATTTGAGTTGTATGTTAAAAGGCGTTTAGTGAAGGCCACAGTAAATAGAATTATTAATTATTACTCAAGGTTTTCATGGTGGAAGGTCTCACTAATGTCGTGGACTTTTTAAGTAGTTTATGTAACGATTCCGGGGGCGACATAAGTAATTTGAATGGATGTGTTTTTCGATCATGTTTGCTAGCACTGCATCTACAATCTAATTAAATCGTGACTAATTGTGTTAATAAATATTATTTCTACATTTAATCACAATTCATTGATTCAATTATAGTTTCATAAAACATTTAAGTGTGTTGTGATAATTTTTCATTCTTCATAACATGAATTAAAAAAAATAAAAAACTAAGAAATATTTGTAAAAATCACTACAATGAAAATGAAATCGTGTAAATTTTCGTAATTTCATACTGACTGAGACGATCAGTTCAAACTGTCTGGCTCGCAACCACGGCCGATGTAACTCGCGCCGAAACGTCGAGGAATTTAGTTATCGTACCTTATAAATATTTACGCAATACAGTACCGAAACATTTTTTTTTATTATTGTTGTTTACTTATAATGTGTAAAGACCGCGGAAGTTTAATACTAGATTTACCAACACATTTTCATGGTTATCTTTTCGATTCATATCATATTATTTCACTATTCACAAATGTATTCGTCAAACAAAACATAATTGGTTAATACAAATATCGTATTGTAAAAATAAGTAACGGTTTATAAAGATTATCAATATATTTTGGAATAAATATATATTGGAATAATTTGTCTATATTAGTTACGAACTCAAATATCTTAGCATTCAAATGGAGATCCGATCAAATGTAAACTCTCCAAGTTATCAAATGTAAAATTTGAATTGAAATATCAGACGAGTGTATTGTTAGCGGCAAGTTTTTGAATTGGAAACCCGTAGAGCGTGTGTCTAGAAAGTTTTAGATGGACCAGCATAAATTACATGAATGCTAACTTCATACCGGGGCTTCGTTCTAAAACTCTGAAAGTTAATTAAAACTCGATACGTTCTAGAATTTTGATCTAATCTATCGGTCTAAACAGAGAACAATAATTACTTTTTGTAATTATTTTTGTGTGTGTACACGTGTGGGGAGGAGAGTGAAATACTCGTAAATTAAAGTAATGCGATGTTATTTTGACTTACTTTAAACATATATATTTTTAATAAAAGCATGTATAAACTCGCAAAGCTCGTATATATTACATAGATTATAGATCACGTGACATGCCAATTAGTGATGAAGTACTTTCCGCATATGCACGGTGCGGTAGGGACGTTCCAAATAGACCGAATCTCGATAATAGCATTATTATTCGTTATTGCCCGGAAGGCTGTATCTAAAGTAGGTTTTCACCATTGTGAATTTGTTATTTTACTTGGTGACATAAATCAGACTTTTCTAAAATGTGTTTTTGTATTTATTCGGAAGATGGGAATTAATGTATTTGTTTTATTTATATATGTATATATAAATACATATAATACAAATTTTAAATTGAACTTTAGTTTTAACTGAAAAGTATGTTGCCAATTTGAGAGAATAATCACTTCTTCGGTAAAATATAGTCGCAGGAGATACAAAGCTTTTATAATAATCAAATGAAACTGAAAAATACATTAAACTTTGTGTAAATATGTAGTAAATGAAGTTTTAAGTGGAATAATTTTTGTGGTCAGTCCCGCTAATGCAGCAACTAAATTGATCGAAGCTCGCTCACAATTAAACGTATCGCGATAATTAAATTAATTATTCGCTTTTCGCGTCACGCGCTCGTATAACACGATATAATCTCACAATAACATCGGTATCCATGAAATATTCCGATTGATTTTCAGTCTCCGCGTACCATTGAAATAAATTCAATTTCTGTTCTCGTACACTTCGTAATTACGAACGTATTTGAGAACGATTTCAGGATTTACTGCCTACGTATGATGTTTTCTGTTCTCGAATAAATTTCCATACTACATTCCTTTCATTTGAAGCTTTCATTTCTTTTTTCCTCTATCAATATGGTTATTAACTACGTATCTAACTTTGGATACATTTTCGATATTTTTATCGTTTTTTTTTTTGATGATATCATAGATTCCAGTTCGAAAAAAGTGGATTAAATTTTTATAATTAAAAGTCGCACGGTTGATAAATAGCAATGGTATATCATTACTTATTTATTATTATTACTACAATAGTTTTACCCTTTCAGTAAAGTCGAAAAACAACTTGTTTTCGAAATATTAATTACTAATTACTATTTAATATTTCGTTATTGAAATTTATCATCATCAATGAAAGCTTTTCAAGTGTATAACACACGATGTAAAAGTTCTTTGTAGCTTTCGTCAAATACATTGTACGTATAAGAAGCTTTCAGGTGAAATATCTTACCTATCGTTAGCTAGCCGAAACCTTCAGGGGTTGTTCGGTTTAGTTTTACACGTTAGGGATTACTCTATAAAATATCGAAGTTGCGACGTCAACAGGTTATTTCGCCATATTGAAAACGTAGTAAACGAGTATGTCAGGCCCTGAGGGAGAAATATATCGGAAAGCGGAGTGTTAAGTTCTAGAAAGGTCTACGGCGTAGAAACTTTGTGTCCTAAATATTTGCACTGATGAGATTTTCTTTCTGGCTTAATCTACGGTAAGAAGATAACCCGGGTATAGTTTATAGCAACGCAAATTTATTATTACGGGCTTCGATCAACCAGAGCAGTAAAAGATATTTTGAAAGAAATACTTTATGTACTATAGATAAACAACCAGACACAGAACAAACACAAGATGTTCATCACATGAAATGTTTGTCCTGACTGGGAATCGAACCCGCTACCCTTGGTGTAAGAGGCACAGGATACTACCATTAGTCCAACGGCCAATAAATGATTAATGTTAAATTTAGGAATGTATTTCAATTTTACGAATTACATTAAATGTATTATTGAAATAAATTTTGTTACAAAATAAAATGAATATGTACATTCATTCTTTTCAGAAATATTAGTATGTCGCATAATAGACGAAAGTTTAAGTAAACTAATAAAATAAAATAGGAACGAGAATCGGCAATAAAAATCTTAAAGAATATTGTTTTTTCTTTAAATCAATGAAAGCATAATTCAGTTCTAACAATGAATAAGGAGTTTATTTCAACATTACTTTTGTTCGTTACAATATTGAAATTTGTTTTAAGCGTTTTAAATGAAAATAGTGATTACAATTAATAGGTAGTAAGAGAAACGCCGTGACCGAAGTCTGTGAAGGGATGAGGTTTTATTTTCCTACGCTTCCCATATACTCATGTGAAATTTACACGCAGCATTATTTTACGAGTATGCATATTACTTCAGAGATCACAAAGTAAGGAACGATCAAAGGACTTACTCGCTATGCTCTATAATTCGGGTAGAAACAACAATATCGTCACACTCACTATACTGCTTTGTATCAGAAAATTTGATCTCATGGGGAAAATACTACTCACAATATCTCTAGGGTAAATTCCTTTGGGATCCCTTAAAAATTTTGCTCGCACATATTGACTGATTTCACTATTGTCGGATAAATTCATTTCTACCCGTTACAGTTATTATAGTATAAATAGATTTAAATAGCTTGATTAAGGTATATTTAGACTAGAATGTTGATGTTGTAATTGAAACAAATAAATATAATAATCTATAGGTAGCTAAACTGCACCAGTATATGGGTTATCAGAGACCCATATACATATGTAGATATTATTCAAATAAATACTTAAATAAAGATAAACAATCAGATGCAGAACAAATATAAACGTTCATGAAATAAATGTTTGTCCTGCTTGGGAATCGAACCCTCGAACACTGGTGTAGAGGCAAAGTTATTTCCATTACACCGAAGGACCAGTCATGAAAGTTATGTTACTTTAATTTAAGACACTGAGATAAATTGAGTCGTATGGTACAACGAATAAATGTTGATTTACTTTGCAATTACAATGTGTATATATCTTAAAGTTACTAGATGCTCGTAAATGTTCTGTGCTAACTGGATGCACGAACATTTACCAAATACGCGATAGTTATGACTCTTTTGGGACTAAATGTGTTCGACGAAATTAGTATTAGGGGAATATATATATCATTTTAATTCTGTTTAACAAAATAAAGTAATTATTATTAATCCTAGTGCACATAATAGACTAAATTTCTCTATTTCTTTCTTCACAATTT
>DWQX01004171.1:0-15682 GCA_018245475.1 Pharmacophagus antenor
ATGTAAATATATAAAAAAATATTATATGTATATATTAAAAAAGCTGCGCTGAACGCAATGCGAAATGCTATAATAATTTGCAAAAACAATGCGATTAAAAGTTCATATGAATTTTGATGTGAAAATTTCGTGACGCTTAGGAGTGAATAAAAAAAATAAAATAGCATTCTACATTACATTTAATACTTAAAGGAAATAACCTGGTACATATTATATTTCTTTACATATAAATCTTTTGTTCTTGTTTTCGTGATCGAAGTATCTAATAACTATTAACCATGACAAGTTTCTAGAAAATTTTGTATAAGTATAATACTCGAATAGTATATACTACGTAGTACAAAATTCAGTAATGATTCTTAGTACCATGAAATATTAACCAACGCTGTGTACGCCGGAAACGATTATTCGCAGCTTTCGCCTATCGTGCAAATGCAAGTGAAAATGTCTCGGTGTGGTACTTACAAAACAGTGCATACTAGATTTACTTTTTCTTTTTATCGACTTATAAAGTAAAACATCCAATCAGAACAGTACTCAACGACACCTCAGTACAATGAATGTTTTACATAAATTTATTTTAAGTCAGAACAAAATATGTTTCTATTTTGTAATATGGCACGCAACAATATTGTCTTAAGTGAAATATGGATTACGTTGTCGATTGTGCTAATATTGGATTTTTGTTTATTTCTATTTATGTCACTTTTGTTTTTGTCCCTAATAATTAAAATATAATATAATACATAGATATGGCGGTACCATACGAAACGAAAAGCCTGACATTATTTATGCAATAACTAAGGGAACATTAATAGGTTTTGACTGGATTACGAAGATATAAAATCGAAAATATTAATTATATGCCATATAGTACTTTTTTTGATTACGTAAATAAGTATTTACGACTGAATTTATTCTGTGAGCTAGCCACTACTATATAGGCATTACTGTACGCGTAAGTTAAAATATTGAATTTATATGCAGTAAACAAGACAAGCTTAAACATTGACGTTAATGTTTATAGTAACTTTTTTTTTATAATAACACTAATTTATTCCGAATGGCACGTAATTTACAAATTTATTTGCAAATACTTAGATACTGCGATAGCTGTGGAAGTTATTGCGCCGTTTCTTGTCCACAGCTAGAGATTTTACTAATGACAAAGGTGACGCGTATTAGCCGAATTTGAAAAAAAAAATGCTTTTGTATTTTGGAACATTCGTGAACGGTTATCGACAACATCGGTGCTAACGCTCGTTAGTTAAATTAATAGTTTTTTTTTCACCTATGCACATAATTACTAGATTATTTTCAAAAGATAAGTAGGCACGATAATAAAATACGTTTTTCATGTTTTCACTTTTGTTATTGAATTGCTAGCGACTGGCGTATGTGGTGAGAGAACCAATATGCCCTCGAAATTGCTGGGCGCCCGATTTGCAATAATTATTTCTGTGCGATTAAAAGTTACATATCATATTTATTTAATCTTTTTTGTAATTGAAATGACTCCATGCATTGCTGTTACTACTTCCATTTAATAATTTCATAGAACGAAATTATACGCTTGACCCAGTGGTGCGCTTTCAGGACACTTCGATTAAATAATTTTTACAGTTTCTCTTTTACATCATAGGCACTTGAGAGATTTTGTATTTCACTTCTATTAGTAGTGGCACAATTTTTGAAAATTTATTTGTTATTAATAAATTACTCTAGATTTTGCTCGAATTGGATTGCCTTAGATTGTATGGTAAACTAAACGATGGTATAAAGATGATCAGTTCACATTAAAGTATTCATATTACCACTATAGAATGGTGTTCATGTTCAAAATTTTGAATTCCAATATATAATAAATGAACAATTTATAGGTTTTCGTGGAGGGCTACAGACCAATGCGGTATTATTATGTCATCGGATGGGTATCTCCGTTGTTAATGATCGCTGTGTACGCGCCTGTTCGCTACTTTGTGACCAAAGACACCGATAAGTAAGTTTATGTATATGGCAAGTATCCACGGCTTTGTTCATCTGAAAAAAATAATCATAAAGGCTGAACAGCATCATGTGTCATATGAATTTGTAGCGGGGAAATGATTCGGGTTCCTCACATTTTTTTTACTTTCTCTTATTTGTTTCTTTAAGTCCAATAATATCCGACTATTCTTTTAAGATGCTGGACCGAAAATAGCGACGCTCAATGGATCTTCCACGGACCGATAACCGCTACTGTCATGGTTTCCTTCGGTAAAACTGTTTTTAATATGGCTCTCATAAATTTAACCTATTTACGATATTGAGTGATAAATCAACAAATATATAATGCTGTACAGATTTCTGTTACACATTGTATGTAAACTCTATCATACATCACAATGAATAGACAAAACGCAATCAATTATTTGCTGGTGTCTTACAAGTGATTACTTTAAAAATCTATGTGATATATGAAATTAAAGAGAAAAAAAAATTACACATCCATAATTTCTCTTGAAAAAATGTTCAGATAAACCATTGTCAGGAAAAAAAAATTAATTCCAGCTTGTTGATTTCTATAGTACTTTTATATATTATTAATACATTTATAACGTACAATCATGAACAATTAATAATTTGAAATTTAATTTCACTGTAAGAAACAATGTGTTCTACCTTCTTCTTCTATCAAATGGGCACATGAGATAAATTCTCAGGAAATTTGCTGGTCATCGGCGTGTTAATATTAAAAAAAAAAACATTTAAAATTCATAAAAATAATTTATCTATAGCAGAAATAAGCAGAACATTATTAATTTAAACATCTTGACTTTTTATTATTAACAAAACTATTTAAATTTGATGCGTACACCGTGTATTTATTAAACCAATCAAAGGATCCTAAGGCCACCAAGTAATGATTACAAGTTTCACAGTATTCCTGTGTTACGTCATGAAAATTATCCCGCGGCATGCTCACCCACGTCATTGCCTAGGCTGTAACTCTCTTCCTACGTCGTCGGCCTCCATACGAGCTGGACTGATACTGGTAAGTTATTTCTTATAGTCAGAGTAGGCAATCGAACGACCGTTTCACGTGACGGACCATGATCACCGTCGTCCATAGTCAGCTGCAACGCTGTCGCAACTGCTTTGTCGACTATTAAGGCGAGAGTAGGTTATTTTCTTAAAGATATCCAAGTCGTATCGGTCCGGAAATGCCTCTGACGACGTCTGATTCCAGAGAGAAGTTTATTAAGCATTGCGAATCTTTTATTTAACTAAGCTTAAGAAGATCTATATTATGAGCTTAACCATCTGTTTCTACTCGTGTATCTGTGTTATGTTAGTCAAATATGTATTTGTGCATTTTCGCAACATGTGCATCATCTGTATAACTGATTGAAGAAAATGTAATCAGAAACGGTAAAAGTGTTTAAGGGCTGCGGCAACGTACATTTAAACACATATTTTCTTTTAATCTTTATTTATTATGGAGGCAAAGAGATTGTTGAATGAAAGCACTTACACGCAATTAATAAAGTTTAATATATTACTTAATCAGCAATAACATATTGTATTTTATTTACTAGTTAATTAGGCAGCCCCTATATCTTTCATTATATTTTCCTACATTTTTAATACGATGTATCTATAGATAATGAGACTATATATGTACATATTCTTAGCAAGTTTTTATTTATCATAGCTCCCCCTGTTTGGACTCCAATACTTCCTGGAATATTTCCATCCCTCCAGCGACACCGTCTTCGGAAAATTAGTCAACATTCTGATGGCATTCTGCACTAGCTTCCAGGTAACGATAAAAAATATAGGTAACAGACACTTAATGTCTATAAATTATAAGTAGCTATACTCTTTTTACTACAAAGACTTGCTCATGTTAATCTATTCTAAAAAGTATAGGCATTACATTTACGAACCAAGACTAAAAGATTGCCATAGTTATGATTATTATTTCGTAGTCTTTATCATCATTTGACGTGGTTTTTTTTTTCAATAACAATTCGAATTTTAAATCCCGCCTGGCTAGCTTTCCTATTATCAGTATATCTTATTGTTGCGAACAATTATCAATCGGCCACATTTACACCGTCAATCAAGTGCAACCGTGGTCGAGTATTAGCAAATTTTTATTACATACAATAAAAAAAAGTAGAAAACATAAACGACTTATCTGCAAAACGAAACATGGTTATTTATCGACAATTTTTAATTTACTACATATTTTTTCACCAGGGCACTATCGTCTCTCTTATATATTGCTACAATAACGACGAGGTGATAAACACCCTGAACATGAAATTACTGAAGCGTGAGAGGATGAACGAATTTCTGAAGGAGACAGAAAAGAGACGTAAGTAACTCCACGCTTTTCAATCACTATTATTTTATTTGCGGCAATATCCGTTGACAATAAAATCTTCCGTTCTTGAGGTTGTGCGAAGGTTGCACGAAGCCTTATGCAATTTTCTTATCTGCGAAGACTACGAAGGCCAACATTACATACCAACGTCTGCGGGATACCTCAAGATGTGTAGAAAAAATGAGACAACGAACTTATGACATTTTTAATTTGTTTTCAATATAATTTTTTGAGTATCGGATCTGATCATGAGTAGTTATTGAGACATGTGAATGTTATGTAATTAAAAATTTGTAAAGGTAAACAAAAATACAGTGAAAATTGGATAGTGTTGCCAGTGTATTAAAATTATATGGATATACTGTCTTGCCGCAATAGTACTTTTATGTTTTTCACTGTATTAACGTTTTCATTATAAACTTATTATTACCATAAAATAAAAAAGTTAACGATACAGAAACGGTTTATTTAAAATAGTGTCTACTCACGGTGCTGAAATCCCGTTTCAGACATACACAATTTCATAAATTCTAAGTAAATTTTTCAAAAAAAAAGAAGTGATGTGCTAACATCACTTGAGTATCTCACACTTATCATTCTACCTCTACGACGTAACAAATGAGACTTTCGTTATCTGCTACGTATAAATCATAAAGATTAAATTTAATTTACAAGCAACTGACTATTATTACATTAACTTATTTTCAGTTTTTCGCTTTAAAACAGTATTAATGATATTAGTGACGTATAAAAATTAATTGTCGATATATATGTATATACTAGATACACAGAATTTTTTCCATTACAGCTGTGCCGCGTATTGTACGTGTAACCGAGATCATGGAGACCAGCGTCTAAATATACAAAAGTATTATTATTGATTTGAAATGATTTCTTCCTCTTAAATAATGATTATAATTAGTTCAACATATATGATTTTGTAAAACCATGACCTATCTATATGTTTAATTTCCATTGATTTCTATTTAAAAAAACCACTCCCGATATTTATTATATAATCCGAAATATATTTAATGTTATATTGGTAGGCAAAGTAGTAAAAGTTATTAGGAATTCTATTCTATCATACTCGTATTATTGCATGTTTAAGAAATTTTATCTAATTAAATACATGTTATTGGAAATAAACGATAGGTGTTAGAAATATTATATGTATAATTTGCATTAAAAAAAAACGCATATTATATTTGTGTTAAGGAATGCATGCTTTAATAAAAGTTTAATCACATTAAAATTCTCTAACTCATGTTACAAACTACGTTGTTGAATAATATATATTTAAAATATATATCTACATTTTTATTTTCCTGAAATATGAAATGTTTATAGTTTTATCATTGTTCTGTTATTGAGTTACCATCGTTTTAATGACTTAAAAAATTATCTTTATAATCAATTAGTTTAAAACTGTTAGTGTTTAGAATATAATATAGATTGCATGATAAAAATAATAACTATTTATTCTTAAATATGTTACGACATCAGAATTTATTCATTAATAAATAAATATATGTTTCTCATTATCATACCGATGTTTAAATGGTTTCAATAAATTATTAGTGTACATGAAGTTTTTTATTTTCATTCTCCAAAAAACAACACTTATACACAGACACACATCAAAACTCGTGAACGTGTAACTAATAAACAAAACATAAACGCCGTACACAATGATTCGATAATTTCAAATTGAACATACCATCGAAAGATATAGAAATAACCCAATGATAAAATTGGTAAATAACTTATAATGTTTAAGAACTTCCACCTATATTTTTTTAATAATATCTTATACTATATTGTTTACTGTTTAAAATAAAAAAAACACAATGAGAAGAATTTTTAATAGACGGATTTTAAATTACTATAATAAAGACTGCCTCTGTGGTGCAATGGTTTACCAGCTTACCTTGTAACGCGGACATCCTGGGTTCGATTCCTAGACCATAGGAGTAGAGGAGTCTGGATGGTGGTAGGGTTTTTCAAACCGACCTGGCTAGCTACCACCCTAAATATCAAACTGCCGCCGTAATAGCATTGCTGTGTTCCGGCAGCTATACATGTGAGAGCGAGATGTATTCTGGGCGAACAGGCTTAACCATCTTCGGCCGCATTGTTACTTAACATCAGGTGAAACCGAGGCAATCGGTAATCCAATAACCGATAAAAAAAAACTAACCCATCACATCTTTGTTTACCAAAATAGAAACAGACTACACAGTATTTCCTTTAGTGAAATAATCATTTTGTTTAATGAAAATAAACAATCCATACGAAATGTTACGAAAGCAATCTACTTTACTAAATCATCTGAAAACCGAAGGACTTATAAGATACAAAAATTGAGTGCAGGTTCATGAATTCTTAAGTATATCTATTCTTTATTTTACACAGCAAATAGACGAAACAAACATGACACATACTTCTGGTGCTAATGTGTTTGTCAGAGTGATCACACTTACGTTACGCTCATTGCTTTCATACAAATAACAAATATGAAGAGAAAAACTTTTGTAAGTTTGCTTCGGTGTTGACATTAATTGCGCTGTATCAGTTTTCATAACATTTTTATTCAAATGAACTATTGCACAAATAACAATTTTATTTTACTGGCTATGCCTCTACAATTGACGCCTGCTTCATGTTGATAATGAATATTAGTAAAACTTGAGGGGATTCACATGATGATTTAAGAATTTTCTTCTATTTGTCCAAGGCTTTCGATTGTCTCATTCATGAAACATGATTTTTTTGATTGTGCAGTTTCGCAATATTGTATGATTAGAAGAAAGTCACAAAATTTTCTAAAATCTTATTTATATAATTGGGTGCAAGGAGCAGCTTGCTCGCAGTAAATCTCCAGGGTCATTGGTGGCAACGGGCGTGCCGCAGAGCCCATTTCTGTTTCTTATCTACAAAAATGATATTCTATACTTATTTTAAAAACAAACATGACAGTAATGTTAACTATGATTTTTCTTGTTTGTATAAAATTAAAATACATCAATAAAATAATGAGAGAGTAAATAGTGATTTTTCGATGTATTTGTTTTAACGCAAATGATTTACTTAAGAAGACAAAAGTTATTAAATTTGATGTAATTAAAAATAAGCAATCAGAATCATCAGGCATAACAGTGTTCTTAGGCATTGGTTTAGATGCCTAAACCAAATGGAACCCTTCACGTTGTTAGTTTGTCTAATAAGATTCTCTGCATTTGCATTTGTAAAAATTTGTAAAATCTGTCGATTAACGAATGACGGGACAGCGAAAATACTCTAATATAGCTACTATCATAGTATGTCATTTGGTATTCTATGGAGTAATGCAACCGATATAAATACAGTTTTTGTGCTACAGAAGTGAGCAGTTCGCTCAACATGCGATATGAATCTGAAGGATTCACTAAGTGACTAGGTTATAGAGATTAATATAATGATTACATAAAAATATACTTTATACATTATGATGTATATCGTATGTTATACGATGCAGGAGGAATTGTGTATTTGTCATATATCATTTACTATAGTTACATGTTGGTACTGCTCATAATGCTAAGGTTGTCTGGAAAAGACTGCTTTCAGCAGTAAGACCGCCTTTTGCACTGCTAAAGTATTATTTTACTTCGCTCTATTTGTAACAGTGACTTACTTTTTATTTTGTTTTTCATGTGTATTTTATTTTATTCTTGTTATGCAATAAAGACTATTTTATTTTTTTCTAATCTATACATTGCCAGTATATTTATGAACAAAATTATTTATGTGCATAAATAATCTTTAAGTTAAGGAAAAATTACGATTTTCATAATTCTAATACAAACATAGTCTTGGATTGGTCATCAAAATAACCGTTCATATATCAAATTACCAAGTATCATTATGAATGTCTCAATCACAATAATTTGCTAAATATTTGTAAAATAATTGACTAATTTCCAAACCTCATTACAGCAAAATGATTACACAATTGATAAAAATACTTGAGATTGAATTGCTCGAATTATTTATATAAATTAACTGTTTCTAAAAGCTTTAATCAATAATAGTACCTAAACACAAAGCCATTGATCACTACCATATTTTTATATTAGGTTCTTATCTGGTCGGTTGAGGTAAGAAGCAGCCCCATATTTACCTTTAGTTCATCCGGCCAATGCAGTATTGTTTCAAGCTAGGTTTGTTTACTTTGATCTATTTGTCAAAACTCTCAGGATCTTTGGAGTCTGCTCAGTGAAATTTAGACATGAGATATCTGAAAAGTAAAGACTATTCAAACAAAATTGCAGTTTAACTACTTTTACATGATTTTTTTATTTTATTAAAATGTTAGTTCAATTATTATTTGATTGACATAATTATAGTGATCATACGATATTAATTTTTTTTATAATTTTATTATATACATGGTCAACATTAAATAAGTATTTTCGGGGTAGTTTTTTTTTTATGTTCTTTTAGATTTTTAATGTGAGCACTTTCTTCATGCTCCTTTAGACGACATTATTTGTGACGGCGTCGTGCATCGGGTAACCTCCTTCCCTCAAATAAGGTTGAGGGAGACGATTCCTTATCTTTGCGTCATATCCATGTATGTGTGCTGCTTGTTGTGACTAATTATTCTGGTGAATATGTCTTTGTAGTTTCTACCTTTTATAGTAAATTTTTTTGACCGGAGACGGAAACGGGAGTTTGACTGCCGTTTATTTCGAATGGTTCGTATTTTCCTAATATAACTCTTCGCAAAAAGCGCCGTGTCTTCTACCCAGCTCTAGCACTTACGAAACGGTGAAGGGTAGGCGAATCGGGGAGCTGTCTCTAAATGTAAATAAATTGTCTTCAAAAATTACCAGTTGGTAGCCAATTATGAATAAATTTGTTTCATCTTTGAACTTTTAAGTCATTCAAGCACGAATGTGTATTAAATATTAACATTTTCAATGATCGTCATATTGGAAAAAAAAAATAACTCTAGATTTACCGGAGCCGTCATTTTGACTCATCAACCCTAGATAAAAGAAATTGTTTCCCAATGAGTTTGATTTTATTATTTTCTTCAGGCTGCCTCTAGCAGCATTATCCTATACATTTTATTGCAAAACAGGAAAAATAGCAATACAATAATGTACAAAATTACTAAAGATTAAAAGAAAACCATCAAAATGTGTCGGAAGATCTAATGTTTAAGCATACAAATCATACTCTGTTAGTATAACGTGATATAATATTGCATTTTCAATAATTCTCTTACTATATTTACTATATATCTTACAATTACAATAAAGAAAATACACGTAATAAATAACAATGTTATTTTAAAATCGCTATTTATTCAAACGTCCGTTCGTTGCAATACACAGAGTATTAAATTTTACCATGGACAGGATCAATTACGTACGCTATTCGACAAGAAATATTCTATTAATACTGGTGATTCTCTCGTACTTTCGGTTATAAAAACTCCTAAATATTTTTTGTGCAACACTTTATAAACTCACTGTAAAATCCGAATTTGAAAAACATTTCAAACAGTATAAGTACGTGAAGAATAATTAAAAAAACAAATTATGTGAAGAAAATTTAACCAAAAATAAATAAATACTAAATTAAATGCAAAGATTCAAAAGAAATTAATGATAATCAAAATTAATTATTCCTATTTACATACACCTGACTATTCACTTAAATTTTAAACTGCATTACATTTATAATTTCTTACCATATAAATCGGACTTGTTAGTAAAAAGTATGCGTGAAAAATTAACAAAGATAATAGAAGTCGTATTCGGAATCTCATTATGATTAGTTAGAAATAGTGAAACAACAGTTATATATATTGTTTTATTTTGCATTATATTGAAACTGAATCATAAACCGGACTAAACTGAGTTATATGAATTTATCTGCAACAGTCTACGAACGGAAATCACCCGACGTTATTAATTTATCGTGAAAGATCAATAAATCACCCTTCGCGGACGAAGTAGCTCCGCATGCAATGAAAAAATATAAACGAATAATCTTGTCGATTGTTTTTATAACTGAACTGCCTCTATAGCACTGTGGTATCCCGCTTGCCTTGTGACGCGGATGTCCCGGTTTCGATTCCGGGGCCACCGGAGTACTGGGGTCTGGATGGTGGTAGGGTTTTTCTAACTCACCTGGCTATCTGCCACCCTCAATTTCAAACTGAGGCCATAACAGCATTATTGTTTTCCGCTAGTGATACGTGTGAGTGCCAGAAGTATTCTGGGTGAACGCGCTTCGCTATCTACGGCTTCATTGTCACTTAACATCACGTGAAATTGAGATCAAGTGTTAAGCTCATAACCAATAAAAAAAGAACAATTTACACTGTTAACAATAATGACCACTCTCATTAATTCTAAAAACTTAAAACACTTTCTATTTACTCTAATTTGGATTATTACCACACATCCGAAATTGGTAAAAAGCCTTGGAAAGTGATTTTATTGGTTCCATATTCTGCTGTGGACCTATGAAGAAGAAAATAGAAATTATGAATAGGTACTAAATTATTTATTTATAGCCCTTACTCCTAGGGTTGATTATAATTACATTTATTAGTTATATAAATAATAAATCATGATGGCAAGCTTTTACATAAAAAACATAAATGCAATACATATACATAAAAATAAATCCTGTCACCATCACCATTCGTGCACATATCATTTTTAATTTAATCCTTTTTTTTTAACATGAGGAATTGCGTAACACATACCGCCCGACCGGGGGAGGTTCAGGACGGTCACGTGGAACTCCCCGGAAGTGAAGCTCCCGGTATACCCACTAAAACGCGAGCACGCGAATGCATTCTTCTGCGGCCCCGTTGGCGTTTGCTAGCAAAAACTCGCCATTGGGCGGAGGCTAATTTAGCCCATCCGTTCTCCGGAGGTAGAAGTGTTCGGAACGCGAAACAATTCACCCTCGACCCATGTCGAGTGGACGAATCTCTCTCCGTCGGCCTATGGTCAGGTTAGTGGGGAGGGAGATGACGGGCGTACTCCCCCCTCCTCCGTCCCAGACTCTTCTGGCGCATCGATAGCGGGGCTGGGTCGTCCTCCCTCGCACTTTCGATCTCTTCTTTACGAGACATTACTGCCTTGCAAAACTGAGCAAGGACCGCCCATGCTCTCTTCGAACCCTCCGCGGCCTTCACCAATGTCGGACCACGGTGACTAAGATCGTACGCTCGACGCTCCACGACCAACGGACTTCCAGCGTATGCTGGGCTTCGTCGTCCACGATGTCACAGTGGTGGCAGGCAGGGAGTGGCTCTCTATTAACGACGTAGCACAGATACCTTTCGAAACAACCATGTCCCGAAAGGATCTGCACCAATCTGAACGTAAGTGCACTGTGACCTTTGTCCACCTACTCCTTAAGGACCGGACAAACAGCGTCCACGGTCAATTGGCCGGCTCGAGGCTCCGCAAGGCAGAGACCTCCACCTACGGAGCAGCTTTTCTCGCGCGTCCCTGCGCCACCGCTCCCGTTCATCCGGGAGCGGATGAGCGCCCTTCGTTTTCGCCTGCGCGCAGCGCTCATGCACCTCCGCTAGGACTTCGTCATCCAAGTCCCAGGGAGGTGTTGCCGCCAAGAGGCACGCCGCTTCTTGGGACACCGTGCGATATCCACGTATCACTCTGACCACCATGACACGTTGCGGCTTAAACAACTGTGCCTTGTTCTGGGCGGTCAGAGCGTCCACCCATACCGGTGCCCCGTTTAGGGCCATGGACTTGACGACGCCGGTATAGAGGCACTGGCAGGTCACGGAGGGTCCTCCGACGTTGGTGAGGAGTTTTCCGAGAGTTCCCGCTGTCCGGACGAGCTTCGGAGCCAGAAGGCGGAAGTGCTCCTGGAAATTCCAGCGACTGTCGAGAACAAGCCTCAAATATTTCCCGCAAAAATTACTTCGACAGCCCTGTCTCATATTTGAAGGGATGAGCCCGGGCGGCGTCAGTCGGGGCCCGTGAAAACACAAAGCCTCGGTCTTATGCAGCGCCACCCACAGACCCAGCCTCCCAATGCGTCTCATGATGTACTCCACTTTAGTCGTCGCCCTACCGGAAGCCTGCTGGTAATCTTTACCTTTGGCTGTTATCAGTGACGTCTGCATAACAGACGACATCTGTGCTGTAAAGCAGGCTGCCTCGCAGGGCCCAGCCGTATCCAATATTCCACAGAAACAGGCCTAAGACCGACCCCTGTGCAACTCCACACTCCACAGTTCTGCGGTGGAGTGTGTCGTCATATTCGGGGTATAAGATGGGTCGGCTTTGCAAATATGCGCCTATTATTCGTCAAGGAACAAAGGCACTCGGAAGTAAATGAGTGCCTCCTCGATGCACTCAAACGGCAGCGCGTTAAAAGCGTTAGTGATGTCTAAAAACACCGCTATCAACACAACGCCGGCGGCTACCGCTTCCTCCGAGAAGGCTTTGACGCGTAAAATCGCATCAATCGTCGATCTGCTCGCTCGAAATCCGAATTAGCGGTCCGCTAAATCAGGGCCCTCTGTGGTAAGGTGCTGGATGATGCGGGCAGCCAAAAGGCACTCCAACAGAAAACTAATCCACCTCGTCCAGCAACACGATCGGCCTAAAGGCCGACGGAGAATTTGCCGGCCGACCCTCCTTCCTTAGTAGTATCAGGCCGCTCTTTCTAACAGGCCGGAAAACGACCCGTTGTCAAGCACAGGTGTAAAAAGCCTGTTATCTGATCACCTAGCGCGGGAAGCGCTAGGCAGAGGGCTCAACCTGGCATGCCATCAGGTCTGGGGACGGTGTTCTTGGCTCGCAGCTTAAGTGCTGCGACCTGTATCTCGCCCCCTGTCACCGGATCTCCCCGGCAATCTCTTCCTCTCCTTGTCGAAGCACCGCCATGACTGGAGGGCTGTGCCCAGATATTCTAGGGAACAGAGTCGACACCACGCTTTCCAGCAGCTGAGGTTGCATGGTCTCTGTAAGCGGAAGTGCCTGCGCGCGGAGTTTCTTTCGCGCAGCGTGGTACAGGTGCCCCCACGGTTCCGCGTTAAGACCATCGAGGAGTTCCCTCCTCGACAAGGCATCGCGGCGTCGCATACGCTGGTCAGTGTGGATGTCAACTCGAGGGCCCCACTGTCCGCCTCCGTCGGCTCGGCGCGAGAGCACCATGCTTTGGCGATCGAGGCCCCTACGAGCAGATCCCGATCCAGCTGGGCTAGGGACCAGCGTGGCAACGCGTCCGATATTTGGGCAAGCCACCACCGACTCCGAGATAGGGGAGACCTCTATCTTTACGTAAAGATGATCAAAGAGTGTAATAAATCTACTATGGACCCACCCTGCAGTCTCACACACGTGTTTACGTTTCTCCGATTGAGAAGGACGGAGATGAGCCGCTCGTCGGCGCTATGATTGCGACAGAGCCCTCGGTGTCACCAGCCGAGTTGATTCGACACATAGTAGGGCTCTGCTGCCACCACTACGTCAACCAACCACTCCAGCATGGTTTGCAGGTGGAGATCCTGTGTCCCAGCGAAGTGGTTGACGTAAGCCTGTAGGAGACGGCTATATCCAGTGGAGTCCGGTGTTCCGCAGGGGTCAGTTCTAGGCCCTGTCCTGTGGGACATCGGCTTCGACTGGCTGTTGTGAGGGACCCTCCTCCGTCGCACGAGTGTCATCTGCTATACGGATGACACTCTCCTCACTGCCCGAGGAGGGAACTTTGGTGAGATGGCCAGTCTGGCCTCGGCGGGCGGATCGCTAGACGCCGTCAGGATCCGCCGCCTCGGATTGAGGGTAGCTCTACACAAGACCGAGGCCGTGTTCTTCCACGGGCCTCGGCAGCGCCGTCCGCCTGACTCCCACATCTTCGTGCAGGGCGTCAGAGTCGAGGTTAAGAGCCAGATGAAATATCTGGGTCTAACGCTCGATAGCAGGTGGCGTTTCAGCCCGCATTTCAGCGGACTGTCGTCGCGGCTGCTGAAGGCAACGGGGGCCCCTCTCATGGCTAATGCCTAAAGTGGGAAGGCCCGACAGGCGATGCCGACGGCTGTATGCCGGCATCCTGAAGAGCATGGCCCTGTACGGGGCACCCAGCTGGGCCGACTCCCTTCAAAGAAGGGATAATGCCACAGCCTTGCGGGTGCCCTAGAGAGCCATTGCTCAGAGGGTGGCTCAGGCGTACCGCTCGGTGAGCTTTGCGGCGTCGTGCGCTTTGGCCAGCACCCCGCCTTGGGAACTCGAGACGTGGTTGCTAGCCAGTGTACAAATGGACGGCGAGGCGAAGGGCGCTCGGAGAACGCTCTGTCCCTGAAGAACACGAGGCTGTTCTGCGAGAGGCGAGGGATACCGTCGTCCGTCACTGGTCGGAGGACCTTGCCTCCGCAGTCTTCGACCGTCGAACCTGACGCGCTAAAGCTCGTTCTTCAGGGGTGGATGGAAAGGTCGCATGGCTTTCTCACCTTCCGGTTGGTGCAGGTGCTGTCCGGACTCAGGTTGCTCGAGATAACCGTCGAGCACCAGGCGCAACAAATCCTGCGGCAGCAGTAGGAGTTGGACGCGCTGAGGAGGGAGCTCGATGAGCTCAAGAAGCAGCTCCTGGCGTGTCCAAGGCGACGAAGACGGCGGAGGCGGCCACACCAGAGGACGCCCGGGAGGCTCTAAGGGAGACCTTCCGGGAGGTTCTCATGCAGGAGCGGGAGTTCACCCGCACCTGCCTGGCCGCCATTGAAGACCGGCTACTCCCGACACAGACGGTTCGTCCGCCGCTTGCCTCGGACAAAAAAAAGTTTACGACGAATCCGGTTGCGAAACGGCGGCCGTGGTGGACACGCTCTCTCCCGTACGACGTACCAGTCCGTCTTGACGCGGGCGCACCAAGCGCCCTCAGGAGCTCGGAATTGAAAGTGTCACGTGCCGGAGGACGCTGCGCGGGCCGTCCTATAGAGGGGCACCTTGCTGATGGCGTTCAACTCCGCGGTGGTCCGGGCGCTGCCGGAGCAGCCTATGCACTGCTTCCGGTGTTATGCGCTCGGCCAGGTGCGGGCCTGTTGCCCGTCAGCAGTGGACCGGTCCCTGGTGTGCAGGCGGTGCGGTGAGGCGGGGCATGTGGCTTCCGCCTGTGACAAGAGACCTCACTGTGCCGTCAGCGCGGCGAGCAAGAGGCCCGCTGGGCACGCGTTGGGGGGCGACAAGTATCGCCCTCCAAGCGTAAGAGGAAAGGACGCGGCTGTGGCGCGTCCCCAGCGGGCCTCTGCTAGGCAGGC
Organism: Pharmacophagus antenor; assembly: GCA_018245475.1. Lineage (NCBI taxonomy): Eukaryota > Metazoa > Arthropoda > Insecta > Lepidoptera > Papilionidae > Pharmacophagus > Pharmacophagus antenor. Next base: position 15,675 of record DWQX01004171.1, read on the forward strand.
GGAGGGGT
>DWQX01004172.1:0-15679 GCA_018245475.1 Pharmacophagus antenor
AACCTACTGTCTACACCTAACTATTTTCTCTACTTTGTACCATAAATAACAATAATATGCTACCTATATTTATATAACCTGTATTTGTTATTGTTGTCATTAAATAAACGTTGTATATGTACCGTAGCATTACGAAAACTATATAATACGAGCACGAAAGTGATCACTGGATAATGTGTGCGTGTGTGTTTTTTTTTTAATTATTTAACACGTTAAGTGCTAACGCAATTTCAAAAGGGAATCCAGTTCAGGCCGCGCGCGCCGGTTTCGTGGTAGGGCGAAGCAAGCCGCACCAGTGCCTTCTCATAAAATCCATTAAAATTTCATTAAAAAAAAAACGTTTTACGTCAATAATAGGATATCATGTTATACGAAAGTGGCGTGGACCGAATGAATTTTATGCGAAAACCTCGACTTCACCGTCGCGGCGGAGCGAAAAGTTGCGTCGGTCACCGGTGACCGACGCGGCACGAGCGAAAAGTACGCCGTCGGTCACCGATGACCGACGCGGCGCTCGACGTGCCAAACAATAAGCACCTCGCAGCGATGAGGCACCGTCCGCAAAGTTCCGAGATATCCTTGAAGCGACTAAAAAATGGCCGCCCGACCGAGTGGAGGCGCCCGCGCCGGTATAAAGGCGTGCGGCGCCCGGCCCGGCCACCAGTCGCCCGGACACCACCGCAGCATCGCCCGAGCGACACCACGCGCACCGTCACCATGAAATTCCTGGTGAGTTCATCCGTTACAGCGTAAACTTATTTCGTTGTGCTCGCGTCAAATTGTTAACGTTATTATCTATCGTAAAAATAATATACAAATTCATTTGTTAAACCTGAAAAATTGTAACTTTTTTCTAACTTAACATACAAACGACCAGTAATTTAAAGTGTTTTGTATCTTTCATTGCGATACATTGTAACTTACGCACTTTTAATTGAAGTGCATTCAGTTCGCTTAATAAATGCGGATAGATAATTTTTAACCGACAACAGAATGAGTTCTCGATTTAACGCGTACGTTACATTATCCTATCTATGTATTATTTATATTCATTTGAGTTTGTTCAGTGTATTGTGTTTTTGTTTTGGTTGTCACTTAAAATTAAGTGAAAATAAGTCAAAGGATGGTCTGCTAACACCACACGAAGCTGTTTCCTACATATTTGTTGTTTAGCGGGTCTGTTGTAACATGTCTTTGCAACAATTTCTTTTTCTCTTCACATAAACCGGTTTGATGGTTTTTTTTTTTTTCACTTCACAAAACACACGAAACGATTGTTACTAACTATTAATTATTATTGAAACGAACTGTGAATAGTTTTGAGTGTTCTGCGCACACGGCGTGCGGCCGGTCTCGGATGGGTTAAAGGAATTAGCGTGTGGGTGTAAGTCGTAAGAGCGTCAAACACTCGTGCGAGGCGCCTGCCGCAGCACATTAGCATAGTGCCAACGTAGCAACTCTTGAACTGAGGGGTCTCTCAGCGATTATAATAATCCTACCGCAGCACATAGGGAAATGGCCAGCGCTGAGGTTGCGAGAGTTGCGCTTAATAAATTTTACCTCTCTTCTCCACTTGGCCTCGATGTTAACTGACGAAGCGTGGTGACCAGAATGCATGCGGCTTTCACATGTACGGCCGCCGGACCGAAGCAACGCCGTTAAGGTATCAGATTGACATTGAGCGTTCTAGCTAAGTAGGTGAAATTGAAAAGCAATAGCCCGGGGATCGAACCCGGGACTTCCGCGTTAAAAGGCGTGCGGGTAAAGCACTGCGCTACGGATGCATTGAAATCGAAAGTATAGGTTTATTTTACAATATAAGACCGTATTGACCTAATAGTAAACGAGTAATCCTGAATACATATATATGTATCAAATAGACGTCCTTATTTCATACCCATTTGCGGACATTGCTTTCGCTTTGAAATTTGTATACTTAATTCAGTAATTTCGCTAATATTTTCTTAATTTTTATATCTTTAAGTAGAGTAATGGAGTTTTCGACCATTATTAGAATAATTTTCAAATGGTTTTAACCTATTGAAGTACTAAAAGCCTTTTTTTTTATACTCATTTAATTTACTTTTATGGTTTAGATAATTTAATACCAAGCATAGCGGGAGTGTATCGGAAAGTGTAATTAAATTAATATACTAAAATTACATATAAACAATTTAGATTTCACAATATATACAACATGTTTTCATTTGCATTTAGGTATAGAAAGGTAATGCACAATGCAAGGAAACAGTCTAGCAAAATGACTGGTCGCATTGTTTGTACGAATCCTTACAAATGCAAGGAAGTTGCGCAACATTCACTTTTAGACAATCGGTTAGGACAGTGGTCACCCGTCTCCGCTGAAGCGGACCTGTTTGGGGCGGGAAGTGGGTTGCTTCACGTCCCGGACCTGGGGTCACGCCATGGGATGGGAGTGCGGCGCTGGTACATGCGTGTGGGTTCTCGCGGAGTCTGTCGGGACACATGTGATATATAGCGGTCAAGGCATCAGTCAAAGCATTAAATCATTTTCCACGTTCATTGGTTCACGGTTCGCCTCGTTAAACAGGCGTCCCTGCTTCCGGGGCGGCGGGACCAGGAGCGTGTGGTAAGGTGGTGGGATTTTTTAAAGCTATCTCACCTACCAGCTCCGGTGTCAGTGGGACGCCATAAGACGGTAAATACGCCAGACAAACGGAACACTTCGCAATCTACGAACTCGTCACCTCTTGACGCGACGAGAAATTTTTAAGGTTATCACTTATCACCTTTGCAAATGCGGATTGTGTTTCACCTGTGCATATTTATCGCCATCTTGAATAGAGGTTAAATTAAAGATGAATAGCATTTGGCAAATTTCAACGAAGGATGCAGTTCTACGTCGCAGATTGTGAATCGGTATAACCCGATGATGTATGTGATAGTTTATATTGAATACGTAAAATTTGTTTCGCTTAGATCTTTGCCGCCCTCGCCCTGGCCGCTGTCTGCGCCGAGGAAGAGAAGAAGACTGAGAAACGCGGTCTCGCCGGTCTCGGATACGGCGGCCTCGGATATGGCGGCCTCGGATACGGCGGCCTCGGATACGGCGGCCTCGGATACGGCGGCCACGGTGAGCTGCAGTTACCGACCACGACATGTCTCGTGTTCTAAGCAAACAGCTATCACAGCTTGTCGCTTATCCCCTTTTGAATATAACGCACGTTCTGACAAGTTAAATGTCGTGCTTCTAGTTATACGCGCTTTAACTAATTCAGTCACACGATCACTTGAAAACTGGTGCCAATAGTTGAGTATACACATGATTATTGTTAAATACAATTTTAAGCTTTTGAATATGTTAGTACACTACGAACGTAAAGGCTGCATAGAGTATTGTGACAGTTCCTGTAAGTGTAAATAAGATCAAATCTTTGTTAAAGAAAATAAACATTTATTTCTAACTAATGTTTGTAAAGGAACGACGGCTTAAACTCATCCGTAAAGGCGTTCTAAGTGACAATTACAGTATCAAATCTAAACTGACGTAACGTCTCGAATCCAGCCGGAGTTTACATTCGGTGTCGGCTTCAGTACAACGGTTTCCCAATAAAACACCCGCCAAAGTTTCACCGTTTGAGTCATTCTCGGTCCCCCCTTTTCGTATACGTTCTGAAGTATTCTTTCGTGGGCCGCCGCCGGTATCGCCCGGACAGACGTTTACTATTCACAACACAACACTGGCGACACGGCGGCAGTTCGTTTCGTATACAGCGCGAACTTAATTTTGTCTAAGAGATCTACGTTTTGTACAATCTCTATGAAACATTTATTGCTAAAATTTTGGTAGTGTTAAGTTTGTAGCACTCGCCGACTAAGAATGTTCGGGGCATGAAAAGCTTGTGGGGATACCACGATCTTTGGCCCACTACGGGACAATAGCAAAATCTATAGTAAATATAGATTTTAAACGTATATTCCCTTTTCTATATGTATCTACTATAAATTATATGATCTTGATGTAGAGAATCACAAGGTTGTATACCACCTATCACCACTACATTCTAAATAGATGTAGCTATTTTTTATTATCTCAGGTTACGTATTGTTTACATCTATGTTTCGCAATAACTATTAATTAAATGTCAATTCGAGAATGTCATCTCGCCGGTCGTTCGAATCCAATCTAAAGTTGATGGGTCCGCTCGGACAAAAACACGGTGAATGTCCGCGCGTCCATTAGCCCGTAATATCAATTTGCTGCGAGACACTGGCGGTCCCGCCATTAATTTGTGCTGGCGGCGTGCGTCGTCAGAAACGCAGGTGAGACTGTGCGTTGGCGTGCCAAGGACCGCGGTTTCCCACGTTCCCGCAGCCGCGGTGACATCGGCGCCGTACCATTGCGCGTGGCCGCGTGCGTTTGGTAATTAAAAAAATTACATATTTCGTTAGCGATTGAAGGAAAAAACAAAACAGTTGTGTTGAAATGAAATTGGAACGGGTTGTTCTTTCAATTACAATCGTAGGACAACTGTTAGATGGAGATTGTATGATAAAATCGCTTTGCATGCGAGTTGGCGATGATACTTTTTTTTGACAGAGGTAGTTCAGAATGTGCTCTGCTCTATCAGCTACAAGCGTTGTCAGATCGTCGAGTGTTGTATATATATATATATATATTGCAACTGATGCATCTTTCTGTCGTTCATTTACAGTAATTACAATAGGCCATTATAATTTGATTGTTGCTAAATATAAATCCATTCTTATGATTCATTGTTCTCTAAATTACATCAAATTTATCGCTGCGTATGTGACTACAATTCTAACAGATATACCCGGGGGCTGAATATAAGTCTCGTCGTAGGAAATTCGCGGAGAAATTTCCACCTGATTTTAGGGTCACTTGCTTGGAGACTTTACTTGTAACTTATTTGTTGATTGAACAACAAAAAGTTTTCGGTTGTAACAACTCCAACATTTCTAGAGGCTGCGGCGTCGTCCTGCGCTAACTCGATTCTCGCTTGTCTTGCCCGAGACGCTTTGAATTCTTAGTGAGCTCACTTTCAATAATTTATGCTGGCCCAGTTGCGTTTGGGAAATTCGCTAGTCCCGCAGCTCGTCTCGTTGCTCTACGGCTCCGTTATTTATTATTCTCTATCTTTTCGAATTACACTAATTTTCATAAAATCTAACGAGCTTAAGCCACAGACGTCCTTGTATTTCTTTTTTTTGTCCGGCGTATTCTTGATTTGAATTTTAAATAGGTTTGTTATTTCTTAAGTGGCCAAACTCGATTTACCTAAAGGCCTACCGTGTTTAGCTAATTAAATAAATAAACAAAAAAAAAACAAAAATTATCTTCCGCTATGATGACCTTTGGCTGGCACAGGCCACTAAAAGTGTTATTAATACGTAAGAAATATCGTTTATATGTTAGAATTTCTATTATCAGTTGAAAAACATACAAATTTAATTTTCCATTAAAATAGGTTAATTGGTAGGGAGATTTATTTTATTACAGCATCATATCTGCCTGCGGCAATTTTGTGTCGATCTAATTTCTGCGCTGCGAATCGATCGTGCATATTGAGGGTGTGAAGTGATAAAGAAAAAGCATTACGACACCCATGAAGGCACTACTCCGCGTCCAGTGTGGACTTGTCGTCTCATCGCTTCTAACTCCGCACCCTGCGACGTCCGCCGTCGAGGCTCGCGGAAGGCTGCACCGGCGAAGCGGATCGGCCTTGACATTGATCACGCGAGCCGCGTCCAGTCGCGGGGCAATAGAGGCGGCGCAACCAAAAAAAAGAAGGGCCGCCGTTACGGGCGTACGATTACGTTAATGGAATGTTTTGTATGCTTCATTGCGCAAGTTGAATCGTTGCTGAAAAAAAAAAGAATGAGAACTATCCGAACGTGGAGTCGTGTCAGTGTTTGGTTCTTCCTATTAGCGCCTTGTCTTTGATACTCAAATTTATGCGCAGAAACTTTTCAATGGGCTTGACGAGAACGTGTCGTAGTAATATTTGGGTGCGCGTGATGACGGTATGTATATCTACTTATGGGGAAAGGAGACGAGCAATCGGTGCACGCGATTTTAAGTGATCTCAATGACTCATAAACGTTGTGATCATTGTGTAGGTAGTAGAATCGGCAGATGCTATTCAGGGGCCATCAGAGAAAGACCCCGCTCCATCTCTAAAACAAACAAACCGTGACGACTCCTCAAGTGTAGTCGCTGTCTACGGGCGACGGTCAGTTACCACCGGGCGAACCGCTCGCTCGTTTTCCCCACACATTCTTCAAAAAACAAAAGGCACACAGTCGCAAACCTCAACAGTCGTTCGTTTCATTATCTCTTATTTGATTACCCATTTCTGTCTCACTTCTTATCAAATAGCCTCAACGAAGTCGATTTGTACTCCAGTAATGCATTTTTAAGGTCAAAACGAGAGTGCTAATTAATCAAATTCATCAATTCGTTTTGAAATTTAAGCAATTAAATAGTTCGAGCCGCGGAATATCATTTAATACGACCTCAGCCCCGATTTATAATATCCAGCGATTTGCCTTCATCGAATTTAATGAAACGGCGATGAAATTATCATCAATTGAAGATGTTCTTATGGGCACCGTGAAACCATATGAAACGAACAAGTGATTCGCATCGTGGCTATTAACTTTTCAAGCCACGCAGGTACGCACAGCGTTCGTGTGGAAACTAATGTACGTTGGTGACCGAATTAATCGAGTTTGATTTATGCGAATGCGGTTGATAATAAAATATTCCGTTTTTCTATACACCGTTCGATTCGGTATAACTATATTGAATTAACGGTCCGATTTCGATTGTGGTTAACGATGCTTTTGTCTTTATTGTATTTTAAGTAAATAGCTGTTGAATTTTCATTATATTATAACGGATAAAAAGTTAAATTGTATATTCACATTGGTGACGTCATTGTGTTCAGTTTGGTTTTTGTTTTCATTAATTTTCCGAAACAAGTCGTTCACGCATGTGATATATATTTAAAACCAATATTGTGTCCACTCATCTGTTGACAGTTCATACAACTTGAATTTTAAATCTATAATAATACATCTGTTATTTTAGGTAATTATAATAGGTTGCAAAATTTTATTTCAATTTTTTTTAATTGTAGTACCTTTATAATAAACTTTTCTATCTGTTAAGGTTATCGCATTTTTGTTTAAGTTAAAAGTTAATTGAAGGTAGTAAGTAAGAATGTTTTTCTTTTTGACCTCTGGACGGATCCACCGACTTAAGGTCACTCAACGTGCGATGGAAAGAGCTATGCCCGGTGTTTCTCCAAGGTATAAGATCCGAAACGAAAAAATTCGACGGAGGACAAAAGTGGTCGATGTAGCACTTAAAGTCGGCAAGCTGAAGTGGCAGCGGGCCGGCGACGTCTGCCGAGTCATTGATGGCAGATGGGGGAGGAAAGTCTTGGAGTAGAGGCCGCCCTCCCACCAGATGGACGATTTAGTCAGGAAGCGGCTGGACGAGGGAAACGGAGGACCGTATATGGTGGAAGGCATTGGGGAAGGCCTTTGTCTAGCAGTGGACTGACACAGGCTGATAATGATGATGTAAACATAAAAAAAAAAATAGTTACATGAACAGTAAGAATGTCGATTGTATATTTATTAATTATCAAAACACGAACGTCCACAGTTGCCCCGGTGGCCGTAAGTAAGGTCGCGTACACGAGCTCCCACGGGGGCTACGGCGGCTACGGGGGCTACGGGAGCTACGGGGGCTACGGGGGCTACGGAGGCCTCGGCGGGTACTCCGGACTCGGTGAGCGAACGGCGGGATATTTATTTGTTACGACAAAATGAACAGGCGGCCAGTCCATTTGTGCGTTAGGAAAATTATTCGCTAATCATGAAACAAGGCATGCGTAATGTAAAAAGGAAATGGCCATTGAAAAGTGTTCACCGGTAGATAAGATGTTACAACTTGCGATTGTGTCGTCATTTCGTTTTGCCTTCTAACCCCTTGGACCCTCTCGTCCGTGTGTATACTTAGTTACTTACTCGGTATATTCAGTAACGAAGTTTACATGGCGGTAAACTTCTTTTAGACACGCCTGGCTAACTACCATTGTATATGTTAGACCGCATCTAGTATTTTGGCTGTCATATATACAACAGCCAAAGTAATCTAGGTCATCACCATCTATGACAGGGATCCCCAAACTATTTTAGACAAGTGACCCCTTTTCCAAAATGATCCGTTACCTTAGACCCCCCGTGGCCAAATTACCTACTTTTAAGATCAACCCCTTTATTCGTAACGGTCCGCTAACTTAAAACGGCCGCTACAGAGTGTTATCTTTCATTCTGACTTAGGTCAATAGAAGCAGACTTAGAGTGAGACCCCGTGGGGTCGGTATCGACCACTTTGGGGATCCCTCATCTGTGGTCTCATTGTAACTTAACAAGTAAAATTAATGTCGAGTTTTAGTCAAACGTAGATCGAAAACTTGCTCTTCTTCTCTAACGAGAATGGATGTTAATGCTCATCAGCAACGAGAGGTCACACAGGGGCGCGCCTGCACGGCAATCTAAGTAAAAAAAAAACCATGTATAAATACGTAAATGTAATTTTTTTTTCATTGTCATGATGCAACACAAGCTCTGTAGTGATTACAATTAATTTTAGTCGACTACATTGCCGAAATAGTGTATCAACGCCACTGCGTTAACATATTCTGTATAACTTTCCCATAGGTTACTCCGGCCACGGCGGATATTACAGCGCCCCAGTGTACAGCGGATACGGCGGTCTCGGATACGGCGGTCTCGGATACGGCGGCCACGGATACGGCGGCCACGGATACGGCGGTCTCGGATACGGCGGCCACGGATACGGCGGTCTCGGATACTACGGACACCATTAAGCGCCGCCGTCTTCACACGTCACGCATAATATCCACTCATTTAGTTTTAACATCGCATCATGCATATGTCGTTCTAAAGAGGCTGCCGATTGAAAGATCATAAGATGTAATTACATATGTCATCCAACTCTATCATCATATGTTAATATCTACAACGAATATATGTTAAAGCATTTGTACATATGTAATAAAGTATACATTATATAAAGTTCTTATTACTCGCGGGTCCACACGGTGAAAGCGGGGCGAGTGTCGTACTGTAAAGTGGTATCGGGGCTTCCGACTGCGGGTCATTATTTTGATATAATTCCAAGCTACACTATACGACCGATGATTGACCGATTGATATGAAAACACAAATACGTTATTAACCCGTTGACAAGGACCCAACTCACAACATTAACGAATATTCTATTCACACTGACGCTTGACTAAATCGAAACGTTTTTTCAACAAACGTTATGCGAATATGTTATAATTAATCGATACAAAACACAACATATATAAACATATAGCTTTACTTATTTATTTCGTCATTTTCAAAATCAATTAATAACTTTTTACTGGTCCATTCGCAAGACCCACAAAATTGTATCAGGTACCCAATGAAACACGTTAATAACCTGTAAAATGGGTTTTCACATTTTTAAATTTTATTTTTTGATAAAAGCAAAATTATTATATATTTAATTGGGTACATTCTAAATTCTTTTATTTAAAATTATGATATATTTAAATTGATACATTCCGATTTTTTTTTGCGATTTCGAAATGCAGAAACAAGTGCAAGCAACTATTTGCGCTTACGTTATGGTAATATCGTAAGTAATCAAGTTATTTTCGAAGCTAAAGAATCCACCTCTAAAATTGTTTAAAAAAGTATAATTAAAAAAATACTACTCAGCAGTGGACAGCTCTGAAAATGGCTCGGTCACTGCAAAATGAAAAATTCTGTTTCTGTTCTGTATGTAATTTGACTCTAACGGTGCCGGTGTGAAGGGAGTTTTACATTTGCGTTCTCCCGTCCAAGTTGTCTGACTCCTTAACCGCCCACTAATAATGTAGATCGAAGGTCTAGGATCTAGATTTGCATACAAATGTATTCGTTGCGATCTCTCGTGGCGTTAATTAAGACAAGAAGTCCGCGGTGTTCGGGTGCTCATGGCGTATTCAAATGAAAGTTATTTGTGAAACTTTTGTGCGGTGGAGATTTTGTGAGCTGTTTTTTTGCATGCGGGAGGGAAGAGAAGGCTTGCAATGGACTTTTGTCGACCGGAAGTTATATTAAGCCTTTACTTTGATTACATCGTTAAATGAAAGAACGCCGAGATTGTTTGCAGAAGGGTTGTCACTAGCTAAATAGTATGTAAAAGTACTGGACTGCCTCCGTGGTTTACCGCTCGACTTATAAACTGGAGGTCCCGCGATTGAGTCTCTATCAACAGGAATAATCGAAGGGCTTTTCGAACTTGCTTGGCTAGCTACCGCCCTCAATCTGCAGCCATAACAGCATTTCTGTCTCCCGACATTTATCCATGTGAGCGAGGAGTATTCTCGGCGAACATGCTACCCACATAGCTTCATTGTCACTTAACATCAGGTGGAAGAGTGGTCAAGTGTTCGTGCTTACGCAGTAGAAAAAATTTTTTTACGAACGATTTATGTTTCATCCTACATGCGTCTACGGATACTATTTATGATGATTTTCGCTATAAAAATGGCCGCAAACAAATATCGGAACTCCGTCGTAAAGATAATATATAGAAAGTTTAGAAACTCACTTGTAAGCGAGCACACTGACATTTGTTATATAAACGTTATTAATACATGTAAATTTATTTAAATTTTAATGCACTCGTTTGTACACGAGGTGGACTTAATGCCAAATGGCATTCTCTGCCAGTCTCAGGGTTCATCGGCGATAAAAATAAATAAGGGACGCGTAAAAAGTATAATAGAGAACAAAAAAACCTAATAATAATATAAATGAAGATGAGAGAGAGAGGGGGGGAGCTAATAATAATAAATGAGACGACAATAAAATAAGTAAATATATGCACATATAAATATGTTCGCGGGTTGTTTGCACGGGGTCTAAGGCACGGCGTGTGAAAGTAACGCCTGGGGCGATGTAAGAAGCAGCTTTTGCAGCAAAGATTGCGCGAGGCGCTTTGAAGCAGCCACTTTTTCACACTTACATTTGTGGAGCGAGCGCCGCTGCTTTCATTGAGGCGCTGGGCACGTGTTTTTCGGACGGGACGGCGGGCTGGGCGCAATGTGAAACGCGTCAGCACTCGCTTGCAGTTCGGCGGTAATATCGACCTATATAAGGGCATGGAAATAACTGTGACGGGTAACAAGTATTTATTTTGCCACACGCGATTAAGACAAACACATTTGATAACAAAACATTTAGTGTACAATTATACGCGCGACTGTTCCGCCAGTTGTTGCGACAACTCTTCTCTGTGCGCCGCGCGACAGCGGTATGCGAAATTACCGGCCGTCGCCGGAAGGAGTGCGTGCAGTTCAAAATTGTGTAAGTGGAGGTAGTATAATATATAACACGCGAAATAATAGATATCAAAAATGTATTCATATATATTATAGACATGTGTATAGTATGCCACAAGGGTATATACGTTTGATGAAGCAAATATACTTCACAGAATTATAAATTTGCAGCAAATATGGAACAAAAATTTATCACGAAAAAATTTTAATTTTCAATCTTCACTTGTCAACATTAGCTAATGTCGTGGATTCGATTCCAGTCATATACTAGTGACGAAATCTTTCTATATCCCTCTTGCTGTTTACCATGCTCATGCAACTAACGTTACTACAAATCAATAATCTTACTTACTAATACTCATATAGTTAAACAAATTGCATAACAACTTCTTCCACTGCTTCCGTGACTCAGTGGCTTACTTGCTTGCCTTCATAACAGCAATGCTGTGTTCCCGCAGCCACACTTGAGTGAGAGCCAGATGTATTCTTGGCGAACACGATTCACTACAGCCTCATTGTCACTTAACACCAGGTGAAATCGAAGCCAACTGTAGGCCCATAAATATTAACACTAGATTTACCGACACATTTTTATGGTTTTCTTTTCGCATCTGTATTAGTTTTGTGCATTATTGCATTCATATTTTTCCTACTTCGCAATAATATATATGGAACAATGTTGCCAGAGGCGATATATGGAATAAAAATATCAAACGCATATCAGTACACGTAACTTCTTATATAGGGTCGTCCAGTCAAAATGACAGGTGCGGTAAATCTAGTGTTAAAAAAACAGCATTATTATATTACTAATAATGTATATGAAAGTCTTCTTATCATTTACACATATCCGTAACTAATACCCATGGTTAATGGTGGACTAATATTATTTACATTAAATTAGTTATATGGACTTGAGTTATTTACATCTAAACATTTAGAGACGACAAGAGATCAATTAAATATTTATCCTTTATAATTTTAGTACTTACTTTCTTCTCAATATCAATTTTCAGTGAGATAATTAGTTATTTGATAATGTTTATGACATGCTTCATGTATGCCACAAAACAAAATTTTGCTCAGTATTTTCATAAAGAGCGCCTGTCAAAATATAATAGCAAATACGTACATTTTGAATTGCTAAAATAAAATGACAGTGTGTTAAGTAGAAAGACTACAAGACATTGTGCGTCCCATTAGAATTGATTTATTTTTAAATTTTAAGGGAAACATTTAGGGTATGCTATTGCAAATTGAAAAAAAAAATGTAGTAAGCAAATATATATATAGCGAATGGTATTTAAAAGAAAAATCCACTTTCTTTTGTCGGTTCAAATTAAGTTATCCGACTGTTCACGCGCGACTTAGATCACTTACCGTAAATTGAATTACTGGATAATTAACTTTTTTTTTCAACTTACTTATATTTGCGACTGCGTTTAAAATAATTAATTTCAGTCAGAGCTCTTTCCGCTTAATTGTGGAACTAATTGCCGTTCCGAAGGCGAACCAACAGCTGCGGGGGCGTGCTGGCTGGCTAATATGGAGCCAGCGACATACTTTATATCACCACTCACTATTGCATTTTTACTTCTATTGCGATTTGAATAAAAGTATTGTTAATAGGTAATGGATAGTATAAGTTAGAATATGAAATAAACCCATTATGCATTAAAATAGAGTAAAGAATGCATTAAATTACAAGTAAATATAAAAAAAAAATAACTTAGCGACACAATTTCTTTTATAGTATAATCGCTGATTTTCTTTGTATTTGAAATCCTGTATCACTTTTACATATTGTGCCAGCTTGGACGCGCTCGCTGATTTATGCGTGTTTTTTTTCATCTAATATTAAGACCAATCCCCCTGCAGTGTGTCGTAGTTTTGAGGCCATCGACTCAAACATAAAAAAAGTTTCATTAAAATTTGAACACTTACCTCCACTCTTACGGATGAAATTTCAAATTATCCTTAAGTGTATATCAGAAAGTGTACACCCTCTAAATATAATGTCTATAAGAGCAAAGTTTTAGGGTTAACGTCGATATATATAAATAAAATTTTATAAATTTTTTCTTTCTTATCAATTCGATTATTGTTTCGAAGTATATCTTTTAAAATAGTAGCTTTACATTAACACATTTTTACCCCTAGTCGTTAACCAAGAGGCCTACCGCCGGTGGTTTTTTTTGGAGATAACATTAGAGGCTTTATTTTTCCTGACCGCACCCTAAACCATTACACCGTTGGCGATTCAAATTAAAATGGGGTTAGACAAATGTTGCGAGTATCTTCTTGCCGAAGACCGCTGCCGCTCCATTAATGCAAATTTATACAGAACAAAAAAATACCCTAACGGAGACAGACGAACGTTTGCTCGTTTAGATGCAGGAGTCGTTCGCTTCGTGTATTGACCCGGGAGGGCAAGCAGGAAGTTCATAGGGATGCTTGGAAGGGTTATATCCCTCCCCATGATCTTGATCTTAGCGCAAAAGCGCTACCGAAGCGTTTTGGACAGGGCCCTGAAGCCGTATGGCTTCTGCAACTGTTGTTTGAATTGGTGTAAACTGTATCTCGACATATAAATCAGTCGTTAACAGTTTCACTGTCTCAGTACAGTTTCGCGCACTCATCTCTTGATGATACTAAATTTGAAAAGTGGATTGTAGCCGTGCCGGCTGTGCACCATCTCCACAAAGGCCACAAGAATATTATTCAGCGGGGGAATTTCTTGTATGTACGTGATCGCGTAATTGCGGCTTATCTATAGTCAATATTACGAAAATTACTTAAACAATAGATTGGGGCAAAGAAAGTTTCTTCGCGTTTTGTATTAAAATTCAAAGGGTATTTTGTTTAAAGTTTATTTACATTTGACTGAAGGACGTAGGTGCCATTGTGTTACTGATAACTTTTTGCCAACTTGCAGGTGGTAATCCCCATTGCTATAAAAATGTTGAGGCTTCTCATAAAAAAAAAAAATATTTTGGTTTTTTGTATTAACAATGACAAAACATTAAAACAAAAAATTAAACGTTTTGGTGGTCATCTCGTGATGTTACGGCCACCGATGTGCGCGTTTGCCTACTGTCTATCAAACTTTCTTGTTTTGTGTTCTAAAGTTTGTGTGACCAGAATAAACTATTGTTTTAAATAAACTAGTGTTCATCTAGGTGTTCGCTAAAGACCGAAGTCGGAATATTAAGTCATGATGTCGCAACTTGTGTGATTTTATACGACGAAGCATCGATATGTGTTCCAGAGGGACCTGGCCATATTCTACAAGCGAAAAAATAAAGATGGATCTACTTAAGGGAAGATGTGAATAAGAATTAATGAATCATAATTGTTATAGCGCTTTGAGGAAATTAAGCCTATGAAAGGAATAAAAAATACACAATGCAATAATAGTATTCTTTAAATTAAACGTGAATACTCGTTCTGGCTTGTTACGATAGTTAATTTCAAATGTTTACCTTGTTAGTATCGGCTGTAAGTTTTGTTAAACGCAATAAATGAATTGTACAAGATAGCTGTGTTCCTAAGTTTATTTTATCGGTTATGGGCTGACACTTGGCGTAGATTTCACCCGATGATAAGTGACAATGAGGTCGTATGGTGAAGCGGCTCTCTCACATATATGACTGTCAGGATACCGCAATGCTGTTATGGCAGCAGATTGACATTGAGGGTGGTAGCTAGCTAGGCGGGTTTGAACCATACCACCAGCCAGACTCCACTACTCCTGTGGCCCGGGACCTCATTGTAACAAGGCAATCGGCTAAGTCTCTGCACCACGGAGGTCTAAGTACTTTCTGTTGCTGCCATATTGTCTACAAAATATAAATGCAATCAGTGTTAGTATGAAAGAAGAATAAAGGAAGGCGTGACTAGAAATTAAGAAACTAATAATACGATAAGAATAGGCCCCGTCATAACGCAACAGGGGTGAACGAGGCAAAAAAAAAACATATAAATGTAATTTGTTTTAGTTTCGAATTATTTTTCTTTTTTACGAACCCTGGTGATTTATTGAAAAAATATATCATATATTTTTTAATAAATCGCTCGAAGAAAGTGGAAATGGGCGGGCCAGATATATGGCAGAAATGACACCAGTTGGGGCAAAGAGGTGCTACAGTGGAGACTCGGAACTGGACACAGAAACGTGGAGAGGCAACCAATGAGATGGACCGATGACCTGGTGAAGATAGCGGGGAGAGGCTGGATGCGAAAAGCTCAAGACCGAA
>DWQX01004173.1:0-15676 GCA_018245475.1 Pharmacophagus antenor
CCATATATACATATATATATATATATATATATACACTCTAAATTAGTCTTTTTTTAATCATTTATTATACATATAATCAAATACTTAAAAACAAATTAACTATCAGTAAATGTTTGGTTTATTGTTGCTATAGTTTCCTTGCCTATAATTGTGATTATTTATTATATGGTAACTTTCATTTTTCTTTAATGTAATTGAATTTTTCATACATCATGGTATAAATAACCATTCGATATTTATATTGTAGTAAATGAAAAGCACACATGTTTCAGCAGTATTAATAAATTATTGTTTTTTTCTCTTCCAGATTTTTAGATATTAAATAATTTAATTATAATATTTATTAAATATAGGGAAAAATAACATTAAAGCATAGTTAATACTTGGTCTACGATACCGTATAACAACTTTCATTAAACAATTCGTTACACTTAAATACGTACAATTTGTTTCTAATAAATACTAATATAAGGATTAATTCATTTATATATGACTATAGCTTTCAAAAAAGGCTATGAAAAAACATGAGTAAAAAATTACGAGAAACAATATTTTCTAAAAAACTATACAATTATTGTCTTTGCTCTTTCACACTTGGCTATTTATTTATGTATCACAGCGCATTACTTTTGACATAAATAATTAGCCTCGACATTGGTCCTTGAAAATTAAAAACAATATTAATTGTGGGAAAAATAATTTATTTTCTACCTGTACTATGTGATCAAACTTTTTAGATTTTTTCGTTTTGTTTGCAAATATTTCATTACTTATTTCAAAGACTTAGTTAAAAAAATTGTCTGTCATAAACAAAAATATAAATACAAAGCAAACGCATACTTTTCCGAGTTAAAAACGTACACGATGCAGTTGCATAGCAACAAAAAAAAATCAGAAAACTTGACAAAGAGCGACTTTACATAAAAAGGAAATGAGGGGATGGAGGATCTCATTAGTGAACAGTTTCCTTACTGCACACACTGATTGTCACCAACTCGGCATAAAATGCTTTCGCATGGTAAATTTTGCCTTAAGTAGCAGTTAGTAGAATTTAAAATCATCTAAAGATGGAAACTCAAAAATCGTGTAAAAAGGTTTTAAATAATCGTCAGCAAGCATTTGTGTCTCATATAATTAATGTAATCATTCACTTTACACTTAATGTGAACTTACACAATAAAGAATTGAAGCATTGCAACTTCTTTTTATAACATAATATAATAATAAGTGTTAAATAAATTTGAATTTCAAGTCTACAATACTACTAATATTAAAATAACAGTACTGAAGTTTAATTAAATCTTTAAGATCCTACATAGACCACAAAGATGTATTAAATTTATGATGTCAGTTTAGTTCAATTTATGTATTTCCAATGAAAATAATATTTATCTGTAATGTCCGTATAATATAGCAAAATACATTAAAAAAATAGCTTTAAATGAGAGTAAATTAAAAATTACTATTTACACAGTCTCTTTAAAAAATGAATTGTTAATGGAAATTAACAATGGTAGTAAAAAAAATACAAAAACTTTAATGTAAATACCAATCATTTTCTAGTAGAAGGTTATAATATCCTTTAAATTAAATGAATTAATTTCCCTTCGCCTAACAATGTTTTCATTGAACTATTTTGAGTTTGTTTTATAATAATTATTGTACGCTATTTCTTTGTTTAATATTTACAAAATGTCAATTGAATTTCATCGATTATAGATCACAACATATACGTAAGTTTACTAAATTACACACATGTTGTTGTGTTTCATAATCCTTTCATGACAATATTTTACTTTTCTAAAAAAATGTGAATTAAATTATAACTGTTTAACATTATATTTACCAACACATTTTTAAGGTTTTCTTTTCGAGTCTACTGTAATTTTGTGTGTTTTCTTATTTTTCCTGTTTTGCAATAACATTTATAGAACAATATTGCTAGAGGCAGTAGGAATAAAAAAATCAAACACATTATTACATAATACATAATTAGTATACGAAACTTTTTATCTAGGTTTAGTCCGTCAAAATGACTGGTCCGGTAAATCTAGTGTTAAATCTTTTCATTACAGCCTCCTATCATAGTCAAACCTCCATTTCTTTTAGAAACTTTAGAAATCATTAATAGTTAAGAGTTGAATTTAATTTAAATTTTTTATAGGACTACCATCGAGGTATACCCCTTAAAATTATTAAATGAATTGTGTAATTAAGTCTGCTCAATAAAACTTTAAGCGTATTCGTACATAAAAAAGATCCACCAATTTGTCGTCAGTTATAAATTTCAGCGCTTAAGGCAATGCAGATACGATCTTGATATTTGAAATATAGCCTTCATTATAATATAAGAATTACAATATTACATAGAAAGTCAAGTCGTTCAAAATTTACGTTTATCTAATTCTTACACTAAGCGTAGATTTTTTTAATTTCCATAAATAACTACAATGATGTAGGTACCCTCAAAACCAATAATAGAACTATTAAAATAAGAACTCTCAGTAAAAAGCAATGCATGGTTATATACGAAAAAAAATAAAAATTAATTTGCTGAATTGAAAACCTCCTGTTGAAGACAATTAAAAAATATTCAGCATTTATATTATTAAATAAAAAATTAAAAGGGAAAATAAAGTATAATAATATCCATTAGAAAGAAAAACTTTATTAATAAGATCTATTGCGTATTTCCCGTGCAATAAATTTTATCATCTTGTAATTAATCAACGAGGCTTTAGTTGTCTGACGAAGATTAGGGTCGTGAAGGCAAACTGAAATTATTTGTTGGATAACCATGGAGCTTGGTAATTATTTAGTTATATTTTCAGAAAAGACCGTTCCTGTAGATCAAAGTCAAATGTAAAAAAAATTATCATGTTTGGAACACAAGTAAGACTTTATATAACATGTTTACTTAATAATTACAATACGATTTTTATTTTATTATAAATATAGTTGCATTTTACGTTAGTTTTTTTAACAAAATGACGTCACACGTTGATGTGCTTTTTAGCTCTTTACAAACACTTCATTTAACTCATCTCTCGAAGACAGCGTGGTGAATTTCATTACCATATTAATAATCTTTACAATGACGTTCGAAAACGGTAATTATATCTTGAACTTTATTATTATTATATACATATGTGTGGCGAGTAAGCTAGTACAATAGCTCGTACTAAACTAGACTCAAGATCACGCCACCTCTTATGTCAGATCGTAGGATGTTCTGCTATCATTTGTTTTCGGGTATAAATACGCGTGTTGCTAAGTATTAACTTCACTTCGCTTTCTGAGTCCGGAGTCAACGCTACATATCTTTCTACTTTAAGCACAGCGAATTATTTTTCCTTAATAGGTTTATGGAATGAATACTCGTTGTGAAGTAATTAGTGTCTTAGCACTTAATTATTATTCTACTGGAATACTGCACATATGTTTTTGTGTACATAAATAAATAAATTAAATAACGTTTACACATTTTGGTTTAAAGGCAGATATTGACGGAAACTGGAAATTGGTTAGAAATTTATTAAAAAAACGACTAGATGCGTATATTGATTTTCTTTTGACGCATGAATCTCTTTTTGATATTCAAGAAATCAATGCAAGTTACGTATAAATATATGCAATATACATTTTTGATATGCATTTGTAATTGTTAATTTTATAGTGATACTGTATTGTCGAAGAGGTCAAAGAGGTCGAAGATCTTTTAATACAAATGCAATGTTTATTAATGCGAGTTGATCGTATTTTTTTTATGAACAAGCTGTCATTAGCCCGCTTCTCTTAAGGGGGTATTTTTTAATATTAAGATTACGGAGAACAACAATTTCACTGTAATTTGAAATCCTGCTTAGACCCCCCGCACTTAGGGGAGGGGGGTCTAATCTTTTCTTGGCAGACACCTTCCAAATTTCATGTCACTAAAATATAAGGCCGTGTGTCAATATATCGGTCCCTCAATGACTCTGCTACATATTTGAATTTTATATATTACATTTATAGAGATATAAATTGTTCACTATTTTAACTATGGACAATTGAAAATTGCTAAAAATTTAAAACTTATACAGAATCTGTTGAAACATGCAGTCTTGTCATTTTCGAATATATATAGCGTAGTTTCGTAAATGGAAAAAGCACTTACAGGCTCTTAATAACACCAAATCGAAGCACGATTAAACTAATATATCTGAGACTGTGTAAGATATGATATAATATTTAATAAATTTAACAATATTAATTATAATTAGCGTAAAGTTTAATTAATTATGACAAAGTTTCACAATAAAATTAGCGTGCTTAAGGATTGCTAGTCATCCATAAAAATGCATTGAAAGGATGACAAAAACAATTATCAAAATGTAACTATATTACTGATTCGAAAACAACAATATCTATATTTATATAACATTATTGAACTGTAAAGCAATGATAGTGTAAGAAGTAAACAGCATAACACATGGTGGCAGACTCATATCCACTGTAATTGAACCGATCGCTCGAATACGTAACGGACGATTGGAGACAAATTGCATCTTTTGTATCACGGTAACATTTGTAATCTGTAAGAAATCATGAAATACTACATTAGTTGAGTTTTTGATTCATATGTTACAATAATTTAATTAGTACAAATAAAATTGTGATTAATTATTTTTTTATTAATAATAAAGGATTATTATTATTTTTTTAATTACTTAATTATGAATGCAAAATCAATATTTCCTATTCTCTCACCCAAAAAAAATTTCAATCTTAACACTTATTTCATTTTTCTTAATACCAACTTTGATGTAAACATTATTCAACAAAAAAAATTGTTGAGAATTGCAAATAATTTCTCAATACAAAAATATGCGAGGTCATGCAAGAAAATAGGAATGGTAATAATCGCTATTAAAAATCTTACTTAAACTCACGATTTTTAAGTGTGTGATAAAATCCTTCCCATTTATTTTGTAAATTTTCAATAAAATAATACAAAACTACAATAATACGTACCATTTAATGAGTTAATTAATAGTCGGCAAAGACGGCATTTCAAAGTATCAGTATGATTATGAATTTTCTGAGCAGCTTTTGATAGAAATAAAATTTGTGCACAAGAAACAAACATGTTAAACCCAAAATTAGTAAAGGCTCCTGTATCTTGTAATCCCTGAAAAAATAAATTATATTGGAATAACCAAGAATGTTAATTACTAAATGAAACTCGGATAACCATATTATGGTTATTAAGTAACGAATAGATAAGTATGTAAAAACTTACAGAAACACTTAAAAATGTCACAGAGTATAGAAAAATGGTTATAGATGAAATGGTAGCCATCAACATCAAGGATATCTGAAACAAAAGAATACCGATACTTATAAGAAAAATGTATATATTATTTGGCAACCTTTTATGAATAATTTTACATCCGTTTGCTATATTACAAAGGCTCTGCGACTTTGGTGACTGTTGCGAAGTACGCAATTGATCATATCCGAGTAATCGGCAGTGAGCACTATATACGGCTACGAGGATACTTAGAGGAACCCCAAAAATAACCGTAGGGTAAATTTTCCCTACCACATTGTAAACATGCCTTTAGAAGGACAACAAAAAATCTAAAATGAAAAAAAAAACAACTGATACCTGAAAACTAAAAATGATATTAAAAATATGCGTAGCTTCTGCAATGGTGGTAATGTTTAAGACCATCGTGCAATATGATCAGTTTTCTGTTTTGTAACTTCGGGTGAAACATTATTAGACTTAATAGTCTCACAGATAGAAGCGTCAGATTTTAAGTTATTCTTTACGGATCTTATCAGGCATTCTAGCTGACCATCAATTATGTACAATAGGGTATACATTAGACAAAATTCGATGAAATTGCGTAAGATACACATAGCCGCGTTTATTAGAAAAAATGTTAACATAATATTTGAGTGACCACGATTATTAAGAAGAAGGTATATACTACTTTTGGACATAAAATATAATTTTGTAGGAATATATGCAATAAAATAAACAAAATTAATATTGCCATTCTTTTAAAGTTTTTCATGTACAAATTATCTTTTTTAAAAAAGAACTATTCCTAACTAGAGCCCAAAAGTTTTTAAAAGCTTTAGAATAAAAACACGGTATTATTAAGAAGAATATAGAATTTACGACCAATAAATGCTGTTGAACAAATTCTCTGTAATTATTAAACAGAGAAAAATAAATAGTAAAGACGTAGAAAGCGTTACGTCGACTATGATAGCTAAGATCAGTATCACGCGTAGTTTTGAACTAAAAAAAAAATTTGAACAAAATAAGAAAGTTTTCCAATAATTAAATATCATTCAACGTTTTCAAAGAATTCATTTTGCTCATCTTGGAAAAAATACTTCTTCGTTTGTCTATTAGAATGAAACTAAAGTCCTAATACATTAATTTAAATCTAAACGTCATTATATAAAATTGTTAAATTAATAGAGAGACTATGGCAAGTAAAATTAAAATTATCTGCACTTAAGGCGCTTAAAATTATGGAAAACCCATACACATCAAACATTCTATCACCCTTTTCAAACTAATTAGTTTGATAGGTGCAGTCATTCACTAGACGTACCCATTCCGTAGCCCTACAGTCTCGTAGAGATTTTGTAGCTCCAGAATGGCCGTAGCTGTTGCGCTAACAATAGGATAACAAAGGATTTATATACCAAAATTGCTTCAAGAATACAGATAAAGCAATACAGCAACAGTTTAGAGACATTTAATTTCTTTAATCTATGAATCGACGTTCACAAATCGAATCGAATTACTAATAATTTAATTATTTAAATATATAAAAAAACTTTCAAATTAATCATGTAATATAAGCATTATATTACCACTTCGACTCTTTAACATACATCCATACATACTGTGATTAAACACTGAGTATTTGAAATAATATTTTAGATTTATTTTTTAATTTATTTATTTAAAAATTCAACGCACAGATTTAATAAAGTGGACTTAATGACCAAAGGCATTCTCTTCCAGTGTACCCTAGGGTTGAGCAGTGATGAATATAGGAGTGTATACAAAAAAAATAGTCGTAAAAAAAATACTAATAATGCAAATAAAGATAAAAAAAAGAAAAGGTAATACACATATAAATGGAACAACAATTTTAAATATACATACAAATTAATGTACATCCTTGCATAAGAGCATACACAAGGCATAATTTGTACATAAATTAAATACAAACAAAAAAAAGAAAGAAACATAAAAAGGTTATTATGAAAAGAGAAGTTATTTTATAAAGAAATAAAATATTAAATCATCAAACAATTTTTTACTAAAAGTATATGCATAATCCTACTAAATAATGGAGATTCATGTCTTCATGACGCGTTCAAGGAGAACACGAAAAAATTATGCACATAAATTAGAGTAATTATTGTTGCAATTTTCGTATAAATTGTAATAATTTATGAAAACAAAAAATTTTAATTATGTAAGGTGGTAGGTCGTGCACGGTCGTTAGAACTCGCGCCAATCGCCCGCCATCATTGTCATTCGTTTCGGCTCGCGTGTCGAAGATATTACATTTCAAAGAAAAATAATATGTCAATATGTTTTTATAATATTATTTGTAAAGAAAAAATCTTGCAGCTGGAATACTATCAAAAAGAAATAAATAAATATCTAGGTCTCATGTTCTGTCATGAGCCTATATAAATTATAGAAATGGAAATTATAGAAATTGATTGGAAAAAGACATAAGTTCGCGAGAAAAACTGCTAGTAACAAAACATCAGGGAGTGGACAAGCATCGCACGTCCAGGACTACACCGACAGTCGACTTTCGCATAAAGGCATTCAAAGGCATTCATTTCAAAAAAAAAATTTTTGCATAACACTAAAATAAAATATTTATTTTTAACCAATAATGACAAAAAAATTAATATTTTATAGTATGATATTAATCTAATAAAACATATTTTATTAATTACAATGTAATTTAATTAATCATAATAAAGTTTTACAATAAATTTAGTGCCCCTTAGGGGATAGCTGATCGCTATCACACACAGACAGAGCATTGTTGTGGTGACTTAAATAGTTACCTACTACTATAACTAAATTCAATAATAAACAATAGTAATATCTCTTTTTATACATCATTATTGAACTGTACGAAACTGGATGAAGCAATGACAGTGTAAGAAGGAAACAGCATAATGCAAGTGGGAGGCCGGCGTAACGGACGACTGGAGACAAATCGCAGCACATCTTTCGTAAAACGGTATCATTAGTAATCTGTACGAAAATCATTACAAACTGGATTACTTGAGTGTTTAATTCATATGTTATAAAATATCATGACTACATATAATCTTTCACAAGAAATTGTTATCCCTACAATTAGAAACGAAGAAATCATTTTCTATTAATATCAGAATAGTGCGAAATAAATATTTCCTCTCTGTTCCTGCCAACCAGCAATTACGTATAATAGGATATAAATTAGAAAAACTTGAAAAATAACCTTGCTATCTTTGGAATATTGAATGTAGGATTCATCGTTACAAAATATTTTTTATAGTAAATTACTAGTTAAAAATAAATAGAACTAATACTTTAATTTTTTTAAAATACAAATTATCCTAAAGCCAAAAGTTTTTAAAGCGTTTAGAATAAAAACACGATAATATTAAGAAGAATACGGAATTTTGAAATTAACAGATTAGACGCAATTCAAAATTGTAAATGATGCTTCGGCTATCAGAGATAAAATCTTATGGTAAAAAAATAAATTTTGTGCTGAAGAAGTTTGTTTCTAAAAAGAATTAAAAATTTTCCCAATACAAAAATGTTATTCAACGGTTTCAATGTATTCATTTTGCTCAACTATAAAAAGCACTTCTTCTCTTGAATGTTGCAATGACACTGAACATCTAATACATTAGTTTAAAAGTAATAGTAAATAAATCAAATTGTTAAATTAATACAGAAACCATATATAACATCATCAAACATTCCATCACTCTATCCTCACCATCATTATATTGATTGTAGCATTGTACTACAGTAGCTGTAGCCATTTCGTAACCAATCCGTAGCTATTACGTAGCACCAAGAATTGGGCAAAATAATACAATTAGAACAATGTAAGAAATGTTCAAAGAAATTTTTCATTTAGGAATCCGACCGTGAAACGTCTGGATCATATTTTTCTTTATCTAGATATTATTTTTAGATAAACGAGTGATTATAACATATATATATAAATAAAATATCTCTTATAGTAATCCTTTTATTGTATTACTTACATCAAAAGGAACGATGATAAAATTGGAGATATTATAAACATTTTTTATTAAAGATTTCTGTCATGAAATTTAAAAATAAAGTATTTTTGAACTTAAGGATATATCATGGGTAATCTATTTTTTCATTAAATATGAACTATGAACAGAAAAGAGTGAAAAAAAATACAAAAACACATCAAAATCTCAGTTGGTTTCACTGTGCGCTGTAATTTTATTGCTGCTTAAAAACTAAGATAACAAATTTTTAAAACTTCATTACTACAAATAGTAACATGCAAACGTAATTAGACAGTTCGAATATTGCAACAAAACCACAGTACACAGGTTTAAGCAAGAAATATTTTTTAATAGGTATTTATAATTTTTGTTATTGAATTTTTTTATAAGGTTTATCGGTAAGTTATTAATTAAATAAAGGCAAATATATTCAAATAAAAGTTTGCCGTAGTTGTTCATGTATTTAAGAATGTGTAACTATTGGTCACTTTCGTGATGTTCTTGCTTCCTCATTTATTTTTTAATTCGGAGTTGAAATTTTGTTCTGTTCGTAGTGTGTAATTTATTTTTGTATGAATTGGCATTTATTTACAGTGATTAAATTGTAATTATCACCTACTTTTATTATGAAAATATTACTCTACTTTTTGGGGATAATAGTTTTTTGAAGTAGTTATGCAAATAGTTAATAAATGTCTGATGTTTTTGTATCGCGTTTATGCACTATGGTGAAGCGAATTCGTCCAATATACATCTGGCTCTCAAATGAATGACTACCAGAATACAGCAATACTGTTATGGTGGCAGATTAATATTGAGTCGGGTAGCTAGGAGGCAGGCGGGTTCGAGAAATGCAATGTTCTACACATCAGTACAATTACGAGTAGAAATTTTGAATCGGAATTCGATTTCCATTGATCGGTATTCTGTTAGTAGTCAATCAGTGTTGTGCATGCTGTTTAAACGAGAGATTGCAATGCAAGCTAGAATGCCATAAGATGAACAAACATTCATTCTGAAACCAATAGCTTAATACTCTTATTTACATTGCATTATTTTTTCAGTAAACTTTGGTAAAAAAATTGGTATCCTAAATTCCAGGAATTACATTAATTGCAACCCTGCGGATGAGAATAATGTAGAGAATAATTTTTAATTTCTATTTTTCTATTGAAAATGTGTTAGTTTTTCTGATTGTGTTTCATCAATTCAATTCTATACTTTTATACTACATTAATTCTTCAATTATTATAACAAAAAAGTTTAAACTATGATTAGGATAAACATAAAAAGTAAATAACGTAAATACGTATGATTCCCAAAAACAAATTCAAGTCAAAATAATAAGAACTTAGATTGTTTTACAAGAAATTTTTAAAACAATTCAAAGGCTAGCTTGCGGACGGCATGTTCTAGGCAATAAATCCAAATGCAGCGCTATTATTCAAAGGGACTTAAATCTTCACAATGAGGATTATAACGTCTTGGCTCTCACCAATTGCGCACCGAATCGCAAACCTTTGACTTTAAATTAATGCTTTAGAAATATTACTTTTAAAAAAGAAAAAAAAAATTTTATTACTTGTACACGATCACCACACCAGTAGTAACATAGATTTACTTACATTGTTTATATTTTTTTATGTGTACTATTAGTATAATAAACTTTTACATGTATTAAGTATGCAATTATTGTCTACCCTAACTTTTACTATATCTTCATTTTCCGCTATCACCCAAATATTGGCCGAAAGATATCACTATCAGTGATAAGTCCGCTTTTGTATAACTTTATTTCATAGACTTACCTTTACCATGAACCTCACTATTAAGCATTATATTCAAATTTATTTTAATTTCGAACATAGCATTTGAGCAAATTGGTAATATTTTACTTCCTTCCGAAATCATCATTTGATCGAAATCATAAAACTCTTTACTATGTCAATTTTTCTTTCCTACAATGTACGAAAGTCTCGGGCATGTGGTACTACTATTGATGTGTTATTAATTCCCTTACCTGCACATAACAAAGACACGTTAAATTTACTTTTCGAGCAATACCTTGCTTAAGACTTTGCTCGCTGACCGATAAATAGGTTTTTCGCTGACGCCACATTAAATCCATATTTCTGTTTCTAATCACTGATTTTACTCCTTTGGACATAATTCTGCCTTAAAAAGCGGAAGTCTTGAGTTCGATTCCAGGGCCACAAAGGGAACTGGACTGTAGAAGAATTTTTTTATATCAATCGGACTAGCTACCGCCCTGAATGTCAATCTGTCGTTTTAGCAATGTTGTTTTGACCCAGTAGTCATTCATATGGGAATCAGTAGTATTCTGGGCCGACACACTTCACCATCTACAGTCTCATTGTCACTTAACATTAGATGAAATCGGCGTTAAGTGTAGGCCTATTGTTAGTAAATTAAAAAAACGCTTTTGGCAAGGAACACCCGAACAAAAAATTCTCTTAATTTATAACGACAAAGAACTCAGCGAAATCGTAACATGATAATTAGAGATTCAATAAAACGCCAGCTTGCGTCTGTGCATAGGTTGATAAGAGTAGCATAAACATTTTTTACACTTTTAATAGAAAAAAAATGTTTTTAATTAAAGTTTATAAATAGCACAATGGATCAATTTGATGTCCATCACGCATATGAATAAATAATAAAATACGTAAGATAGAATACTATATAGAATATAGAAGATTAATTTGTAGATAATCGTATTTACAGTAAAACGAAATTGGAATAACATCGTTTTTATTACAATTAAAACTAACCTTTTAACAAAAAGTTAAACTAACAGTGAAAAGATGTTAGAAAACAAATAAAATTTATTTGAAAGTTATAAGACCGGTCAACAATTAAGTTTATTAAATAACTTTAAATGTATATCAAAATTGTATTTAGTATCTTTTTAAAATCGTTCTTATTTGTTATTGTAATATCATAAGAATTTTATGTTAAGTTAATTACATGATAAACGGTAAAAAAATGTTAAAATATTTATATACTTATCATTATATAACATATATTACATATATACACATGACATTGACAGAGAGAAGGAAACCCAATATCGAAGATTCGTTCTAGGTGCAAGGCATGGTTAAAACTAGGTTTCCGGGTTGCGACATTAGACGTACAAAGTTTATTAAAAATTCACTTCATTTACATGTCTCCGTTTTTTTTTTTTACCGTTATGGCAACTTTACTTTATATTTTTTCTAAATAATGGAATGTGAACATTATATAATGTAATAAATTAGCTATTTTCTTATTATTTAGTTATTAGTTCTTTTCACGTATTTTTCTACTCGTTTATATACCAACTTAATTTATTGTGACAAGAAAATTATTAACTTATTATTATTTTAGTAATATAGTACCACAGTAGTATTTACTTACTTATATATATATATATTTAAAAGTAAACGCTTAATAACTATATAAGCTTATTGTAAATAATGTTTACTTTTTGCAAAGGAATAAATCGCATATTTAAAATTAAACATTTTATGCAATGCTTTAAGGATATTGCAGTGATCAAAAAAATAATAATTTTCAAATATAAACTATTAACATATCTGTTTTTCTTTTTTTGGTATGGTCAAAAGTGCGGGTAATTTTTTTATGATAATTACAAATATTCTCGGATTCTTAAACAGGTACACACAGGTGTAAAAGTATTTATTCTCTGTATAATAAGGCATTAAGTTTGTACTAACATTTTATTAAATTCTTAATACAATGACAGAGTCACTTATATATGACAAGTCTAATACAAAGTTTTCTTAAGTAATCGAACGTTGACGCTAAATTACAAGACATAAATTCGCCCTTTTATTTCACAGTGACATCTGCGCCCGTAATACTCTGTTATACGACCTGCGTGGAACGTTAATTTCACAGTTAAGCGGTAAGAAAATACGAAATTCTCTGTAATAAAAAGTCGTCTTAATTCTAGTAATATTACGTGTAACCAATACGACGATTTAATGTACAAGTAAATGTATTAAAACTATGTTTACGGTTCGCTGTAAATATGATCGCTTTGTGTTTATTTTTATGAAAAAAGAACTTAGAGTTATGTATGATTTTGAAAAGCACGTAAGCGCGGTACAGTTCTTTGAAAAGAGTGCATTAACTTTATTAAAATTGTAAAACATTTTGCTTAACTAGTAACTTTGTGTTTGAGCATATTTATTTAATATATATTTTTGCTGCCGATTTCGATTGAAAGTAAAATAATTTAACAATAATCGAAATTCTATTTACATAGTGTTTTTAAAATTCAACCATTCGCAATCGGCGTGGATTCCCTTTCTGTAATTGATTATAATATATTAATTAAAATTCAGTTCAGAGAATTAATAATGCAGGAAAGTTTTTTCGATAATTTGTTTCCAATGAAATATTTCACTACACCAAAGTGACACATCGTTTCTTAACTTTGTGGTATGATCGGTTCTTAACAAAATCTGCCGTAGTCAAGGGGTTAATATATGTTTAAATAAATTATACTATAATATTTCTGATACCATATCACAATTATATAACATATTAAATATATTAGTACAGCAAAACAAAACAGCTTCATAAAACATATTCGTAACTACAAATTTTAGCATAAAATGACCAATTTGTTCACTTTAGTCTAAAGTTTGTATAAGGTGTTTGAAATAACGTAATAGATTTTTTTTATTTTCATTTTGTATCTATAATAAACTTTCATACTTTATACAATTAGAAACAACGCCATCTTTGGTCAGGAACTTAGAAGGGCTTGTTTTGGGAGGAAAAAACTTTATAGAAAATGTTGACCAATGTCTTTAAAGTAACAAAATAATTTATAATGATAACAAACACCTTGATATAAAGTAACAATTCACCGTTACTTCCAACAGCTCGTTAGCTCAGCGGTCAGAGCGCCCGGCTCCCGATAGTGACGAGGTGGTCGAGGGTTCAAATCCCTCACGAGCTAGTCTTTTTTTAAATGTATTATCAATATAATTTTTTTATCACATATGCACAAAGCACAAAACAGAGTGGTGAAGTTTGACACACTAGTATGTTTGCAAAGAACTACGTTACTTTTAGTCTCGGGGTATAAAGTGGTATCGTTATTTGAGTAATTTCACTTTCTTCTCTCACCAGTAACTCAATTTTTGAAACCGCTAAACAGTAATCTTTACACTATACTATTTGGCGGTATAAATACACTCTGTCATCAGTAATTTTATTCCTAAACAAAATTGCACATCTCAGTGACACATCTCTACGATGGCGTTAAAATGACAGTACTGCTTGACGATACAAGACATAACAATATATCTATATCATAATGTTCAATTGATTGAGGTTCACAGTTATAGTTTGTGATAAAGGGACGAATCAATTACTTATCATAAGAGCAAATACCCTTTCAAAAGATATAAATAACAGTTTCAAAAGAAATATGCGTATTCATAATCCGTCTTCTCTATCCCCATTCTGTGTGACAGTTGAATTTACTTTTAAATTTTTATGAGATTTACTTTAATATTTACTTTTTATAAAAAAAGGTCATATCAAAACAATAAACTATTCTAGATATAGATAAAAAATAACAAAAAAAATTGTACTCGGCGCATTCTGACTCGTTAAAGACGTCACTAAAAATACATTAAAACTTTTTTGTTATTGAATAAGAACAATTTGAAAATAATGTTCGTTGATCTGCATTAACCGGAAAGTATGAATTTATTATATTACTAGTAAAATAATAATTTCTTATAATTATCCATAGTAAACCAATTTTATAAAACTAAAATTGTTAATACTACAATATCCAATGTAATACAACTAGTCTAGAAAGCATTAACTGTCGTACGCTACACTCCATTTACAACTTGTGACTTTCCTGCTTCGTGCACTCAAATTAAGCATTAAACCCACAAAACTTAAACGTTTAATGTTCCGTAAGAAGTCGCTTACACCGCTCATTAAAATAGAAGTGGGTAATTAAATAAGAGAACCTTTCTTATTCAGGATTGTAAACGCCTTACTACAGTGTAACTGAAAGAAATTCTTAAATATGAAACATACAATAACATATATACACTGCCGGCCAAAACTTTGAGACCACTTTGTCCACAGGTTATAATTTGCAAAATATTTTATATATGCGTATGATAACGTAACAATATGAACACCTGTGTAATCATACTAAATCCTACTAATCATTTTGAATGCATAAATACCATTTCTCTTATCTTTTACACAATGACTATGCCATAAATGGGCATGGTTTATTTACCAAAGATGAGTGCCGCGTAAGGACCAGGTGTTGCAATTGTCATTATATTATATG
>DWQX01004174.1:0-15673 GCA_018245475.1 Pharmacophagus antenor
ATATATATATATATATATATACCTGCTGTGTTGCAGCAATGCTATTGTGGCGTCAGATTCAAGCATACATGCAAGAGTTAGAATATTCTAGACGTGCACGCCTCTCTGTCGATGGCCGTATTGTCAATTAGCACTAGATTAACCGGACTCGTAATTTTGATGGACCAAGCCTAGATAAAAAGTTCCATATACTAATATGCGTTTGACATTTTTATTTTTTCATACTGCCTCTGGCAACATTATTCTATGCATTTTATTGCTAAACAGGATAAATAAGAATACAATAATGCACAAAATCACTACAGGATGGAAAAGAAAACCATAAAAATGTATCCGTAAATTTAGTGTTACTATCAAGCGAATTTGAGGTGTATCGATTCTAGTTAGTATGATTTTACGTATGGCTACCGATATTTTGTTCTAGTGTACAAAATTAGTATACATTCTCAAATACAAACATTTTTTAAAAAGCATTATTTTAGTGTAACATCAGATGCCGGTGGCCTAGTGAACAAGGTGTCAATGTTCGACAAGGACATGATGTTTCTAGTTGTGTTCGGCCTTCGCGGCTTGAAGCACGAGGATGAAGCTCAGAAAGCGCTAAAGTGTGCTCTGAAGCTGAAAGGAACCCTCAAAAATCCTAATATAATTAGTGTCAGTATTGGAGTAACTTCCGGTCAGTATTAGTGTAGATTTTGTTTTAACGTAAAATTTATGTTTTGTCGGCCTCCGTAGTGGAGTGGTTTACTATGAAGGTCCCGGGTTCGATTCTAGGGCCACGTGAGTAGTGGGAGCTTGGTTGCTGGAAGGATTTTTCAAAACTGGCCTAGCTAGCTACCACGTTCAACGTCAACCTGTCGCCATAATGGCGTTGCGCTGTGTACAGTAGTCATGCATTTGAGAGCCCGAATCTTCTATGTAAGCACGCTTCACCACTTACGGCCTCATTGACATTTAATATCTCGTGAAATTGCAGAGTAATGATTTTTGTTAGAATGATTTCATAAATAGCTGTATTCACATATCAATTTTTTTAGTGTTTGCATCATTAGCACCCTAGTCTTGCCATATATTCTGTCCCTACCTAAAACATGTTTATCTTAAAAATAAATTAACAAAAAGTAATACAACACAGTTATTCTTTATTAACTATTTAAAGGAACAAATATGAAATTTGCCTTTACACACATGTTCAATCGATCCGGCCACTCGTCTATCGCCGCACGCACCGTTTCCAGAAGTATCGAAGCCGCTGCTACCATCAAATCACGTTATAAAAACTCAAAATTGCGGTAATTTCGAGTAGGGCTTCTCCTCTAACACTGTCCACTGTCGGTAATCCAGAGGGTTGAGGTCTGGACTTCCAGAGGGCCAATCTTCACACGCGATAAAACCACTTTAGGCACTGATGAGATGTTCTTGCTTTATGTGCTGGGGCCGAGTCCTGTTAAAAGATTCAATGCTCATTGGAAAACATTGTTTGAGTGGCTTCATAACAGGCACCACAATGTCACTTTGGTAGCTTGCCGCCTTCGTTTTCACACCACGCCACGCCACATTCGTACGACACGCCCCACTAATCCATTACTTATACCGGGTGATGACCGCTTTCCACATTTACAACCTTCTCCGAAGCCTCCTGAGCGCTGTGAGCATAGACTCTGTCATTTTGATGGTTGCATTTCTCTTCTACCGTGTAAATTTTCTCATCGGTTTCTCCGGTAACCGCCTTTAGCGTTCTGTTGAAACAGCTTTTTTGCTCTGGTCGCTCTTACGTTTTGTAAAGCTGCTGTCAAGCGATGTCCAGTACTTCGTTGATAAGCTGCAAGTCATCTTTAATAATGCGAGAGATGGTTCTCGGTGGAATTTTCATCTCCCTAGACAAGATTTTCTGCTCGCGGAGAGGATTTCTTCGGATTCGCTCAGAAACCGCTTTGATCACTGCTGGCGTCCTGGAATCTCGCGGGTGGCCGCTCTTGAGCCTGTCATCGACAGAGAACATCTCACTCAACCTTTTGATGGTACGGTACACAAATTTCATTGAGATTCGAAGCGATTGTAACAGATTGAATATCTTTCTTGGCGTTTTACTGCACTTATGTAGAGCTATAACAGTGACTCGATTTTCTTTGGCACCCCACTCCATGATGACTTCTTAGATGAATGCCATCAAGAGAGGGTTTTCTAGAAGAATGAAGCCTGCTAATATCACATGAAAACAAAAATATTTGAAATGACATTCAATTTTCGAAATATTTGAATGCAACATTTTGGGGCAGTATTTATGGCTAGACAAGACATATTATTTGTTCTACTATCATGTCTTTTTTTGCTTGAAATTGTTAAAAAAATCAATGATAATAACTCTATGACAATGTTATTAAAGAAACATATTAATATATTTTTTAGTTTAATGTAGTGATAAATAATGTACTTGGTTTAAAAAAGGTTCAACCTACTGCGGGGTCGTCGGACATGTTTTGCGAAGAGAATATACTGTTATTGGGTCAGCTGTTAATAAGGTACAGAATATAGTTAACATGAAAAATAAGTAAATGGTGGGTGGCGGTAGGATTTTCCAAAACCGCCTGGCTAGCTACCACCCTCAACGTCAATCTGCGGCCATAAGAGAATTTTTGTTTTCCGGCAATTATACATGTAAGAGCCAGGATGTATTCTGAGCGAACACGTTTCACCAGCTATGGCGTCATAGTCACTTAATTTAATCCAAGGCCAAGTTTTAGCCCATAACCAATAAAAAAAATTTAAATATTTTTTTTTAAATGAATGAACAAAAAGCTACATACGATTTTTAATAAAATTCTACGAACTTTAAGCGACAATTTTGAACCTGTTTAAGCGCATGGTGCGATATTTACAGGTCTTGAGATCTTATTGGACTATATATTAGTCTACAACTCTTTTTAGTTTTTCAATATTTCAGTAATACAAAAATTGCGAATATTTTATTCAATAATTTTTAGGTTATTAATGCACTACTATGTAATACTTATGGCTTGACGTTTTTGAATTATTATTTTAGGCTGCAAGATTAATGATGGCTTACAAAGATAAAGTAACGTGCGATAAAGAGACCTTTTTAAAGAGTAAACTGGATCATGATCATTTTAAATTGATGTTGGAAAAACCTTTAAAGGGTTTCCTTAAACCGGGTCCAATTTATGAATATAACAAACCGTGGTAAGTATTGTGTTGGGGAAAGGAATTGGTGAGAACATTTAAAATGAAGGACTGTAGCGTGCAGTCCTGAGTGCATCTCTATTATAAAGTAATAGAATCTTACGCCTCTAATAAATTTGACAAAAATTTTAGATAGTTGTACATGTAGGGCATTTTTATTAATTACATTATAAAGTTTTCTGTGATACTAATGGTAGGCGTTTTAGTTCGCAACTTGTTATATTAACGCTTTTCGTTTTTTATGCCCGTACGTATAGTGGTGCTTATCTAATTATAATATTACTATCATAACATTTAAATTTATGTTTGAGTTTTACTCTGTTATTTTTTTTTTCCTTTTATTATTGAATTAGTTTCATGATATAATTATAAAATATATTGCAAATTATTTGTATTTTGACTCTTCCAATACACTTATTTTTGTATATAGATTATTTATTGTTCGTATAATATAGTTGCTTGACGTCTGTGTGTTTAGCGTATTTACAATATATAAAAGTAAATGCAATTATGTCGCAGTGGTTAACCGATCGCATTGTAACACACACACACACACACGTAATGATAAACTGCCACCATTACAATATTGTTGTGTTCTGGCAGTCTTACCATGAAAGAGAGAGCCAGAGCTTTCTGGGCACGCACGCTCTATCATGTATGGAGTCATTGCCACTTAACGTCACATAAAATTGAGGTTAAGCGTTGGTCCTCTGCCGATATAAAGACAACGTCGGTAACGGATATAATCTTCGTTGTCAGGGTTCCGTACCCAAAGGGTGACAAACAGAACCCTACTACTAAAACTCCGCCGTCCATCCGTCCGTCTGACTGTCTGTCTATATATCTATCAGGGGGACTATCTCGTGAACCGTAATATGTAGAAAGTTAAAATTTTCACAGATTGTGGTTATCTATTGCCACAACAGCAACAAATAATAAAAATTTAATATTACAAGATATTAGAACAAAATAAATTATTTACTTATTCAGTTCCATTTATTGAGAGAGAGGCTATTATAAGTTTTTACAACTTTTTGCCTGCCTTGTCTACAATCTCTGTTTGTAATGTCCGAAATATTGCGAGTTCGACTCACACTTGACTATTATTCTTTCCTCAGTCGCACAGACCGTCTCGGTTGCTGGAGACATCCGCTATTGGGTCGCAACGAAGAGCTGCGCAAGTACAAAATGACTCTTCACAACGCTTTGGAGCAACAAAATTACAAATTCACTAGATTTCGGGACCACAAATACTCGATAGCGTTTATAGTAATATTCCTTTATAATTCTCTTACAATTTATGTTAGGTCCACGAAAATGAATTACAATTATTAAAATTTGTGGGACATGTTATGACATTATCATTTATACTAATATATTTCTATAATTATTTCTAATACAAATTTTTGTGTTTGTCGATCATATACAGCCACCTTTGGAGTCGGGTGGTGATTCTTTAAACTATATTTAATTTTTTATTTCAAGGGTCCTGAGCACGTCGGTAAGAAGAGGTTGGTAGAGGAATGTCTGTACATTACGCCTAAATTCGTTCTCGTTGACAGAATTTCTTTGTCAGAAGATGATAAGGTATACAATATCTCTCTAAGTATAAATATAAAAGTTTCCATTAAAGTGCCATTTGTTAACAACGTCAGATATAATTGCAATTGTACAAGCAGTGAGTGTCGCATGATTTCTAAAAAAATTGTGTAAATACAAGTTAAAATAAAATATATCGCTAATTACAGTTTATTATCATATAATGATAGTTGTTTCTGTGTATATCTGTAGACATAGGTAAACGTTAATACTATCCAAATTATCTAAATTTGACATTGCCATTAATAACCACGATCTTATTAAAATATTAAGAACTTTTATAAATAAATTCTTCTGTCTTAGCCACCATTTAGTTTAGTGCGAAAAATTGTTGCAACGATTTTCTCAAGTCATATGCGCCCCGCAAGAGAGAGCCGGGAAAATCGGATTAGATTAAGGTAAGATCAAGTTTATTCATTAAGTTATCATTAATCATTAGGTCTTGTGCAATGTAGTTAAGAGAGAATAAAGAGGAAAAGGAAATAGATTTTATTACTATTTTGAAATTGTAATCTGTTTTTTAAATCACTGTGATAATATTAGTATCTCCAAAGATAATTAAAACTTGCCAAGAGTTTTATTAAATAAATTTTCAGCGTCGATGTTACATCTCTACAAGCTGTTGAAGTTTATGCCATAAACACAATATTCGATTGCCGTTTCCCTCTGTCTGAAAATTTTTCGTATTCTAGTGATTTTCTCAACATTTACGATATAAAGAAGATAATCAAAGATATTTTTATAAAAGTAAGATTTTTGTTTTATTTGTACTCATTTTAATATCTTGAGAATTGTTTCAAAAAATCTTCAAGTAACATTTTATAAAATAAAATTTGCGTAAAACGTTAATTAATGTTTAATTTAGTATGACGCTGATTTTGCTGCAACATTAGTTGTAAAATAAAAAATTATATCTTAGGTTAAATTTACTATTTCTAGAACATTCCAAGCCTACGTCTGGTTGCGATTATGGAGGCGCAATATGCCGATGAGGAATCTTTGCGTGTGATTTTAATGTTATTGGATATTAAAAAAATTTTCATGCTTTTTACCATCAACAACACGGGTAAAATTTCAGGTATGTATAATGTTAGAACGACATTTACTATTACTAAAGAAGAAAATAAATGGCGTTGCTATTAAATCTTTGTAAAATATTTTTGTGCTTGTATGTATCACTGAAATCTTCTTATTTGACTGGAAAGGTTTGAATGCAACTGCGCGTGTGTGTGTGTGGCTGACTGGACAGTTTAGGTTTACAATTACCAGTGAGGTACTTTTAGGATTTCGATATAGTTCAGTTTGTTCTGTGTCAATCGTGCCGGCAATATCTGTCGTGTCTGCTAGCTCCCAACATGTTGGAATAAGAAAGGGGCATCCTAGTTTTTTTTTTAATTACTAGAATATGGAAATACATGTATGATTTTATTCATATGTTATATGTACGTAA
Organism: Pharmacophagus antenor; assembly: GCA_018245475.1. NCBI lineage: Eukaryota > Metazoa > Arthropoda > Insecta > Lepidoptera > Papilionidae > Pharmacophagus > Pharmacophagus antenor. Next base: position 6,251 of record DWQX01004174.1, read on the forward strand.
CTCTTGCGCTTTGTATAAGTTTTATATATGGAAAAAGCTTGATTTGATATTTCTTATATCTTATTAATAGCAGTGGTTAATGCTTGCCTGGAAAGCGATATGATTGTGAAGTTGGAAATATCTGGTATCGACCGTTGGTACCACGCAGCGTTAGTTTGTCAAATGCTAGATGTGCAGGCTATACCAGCTGACTTAGAGAAGTATTTCTTATTAATTATTATATTTAACATTATATACATAAAATAGATTAATTAGCTTCAGTAGCAATGATTAGAGGTATTGTTACCATCGTTTTAGCGATTTAAATAATAGTAAAGAGATAGATACTTTTAGTTTAGAGTGTAAAACCTGAAATCGGTAAAAATTGCAATGAAAATTTGTACAGTCAACCTAACCCTCATTATGTTAGATTCATAACATACTATTGTTAAGACTTGAAAAATGTTTTTACTTTCATTGGATGCACGCTGGTAAAATTTATGATCCTACTGCTAATGTTACATATTTTTAGGTTATTTCGCGCACCTTAGACTATGTGGTAAAGTAAAAAAGTAAAAGTACCTAGAGACGCTGTCAGATATCTTATGACTTACCAATAGTAGATTTTAAAATAGTAATTTTATAATACCGTAATGATAGCGTAAATTAATATCGCAGAGTAATTGAAAGCGCGAGTAACGGGTTACCGGGTTGGATACAGAACTTCGTAATTTCATTAGTACAGCGCGGGGAGCTTACTATAATGACGGTGACTAAAAGTGAGGCTCGAGAATGTGGAGCGGTAATACCGTCGTCAGCATTGCTGCAGAGACCAGAGCATGACCTATCGCTGTATGATGAATCTATCGGAGCGCAGGTCTGTTGTTTTGGATAACGCGACAAAAAAAATACTTTTAATATTTTTTTTATTTTTCTTTACTTCTTTATATCTTTAATATTTTTATAAAATTTTAATTAAATATTCGTGTTATATTTATCAGGCCAGTGTTTATAGTTTGAATTTGAACTTCGCTACTAAACAAGAAGAATTCCAAGAAAACGATGTCATACAAATGGCAGTACTGGCTGAATCTTACACGTTCGAAAACATTAAAGACGACGTTAAGATGGATGGTAACTGTTATTCAAAAATTAGACATAGCCGTTATGAGTTTTATAGTCTGATTAAGATGGCGGCAGGAGAAGAGTTAAGTAGGTTTAGTTTGTCAGTAACGATATTGTAGATCATACGAGTATGGTTTTTAAATATTGACTATCTTAATTTGATTCCGCACAAATAACAAGATTAAAAAAAAGAATGGTTTTGTTAGAATTATCAGTTATCAAAAAATATTATTTGCAGCAATTGGGATGCGTATAGCGAAAGGTCGTGCTATACGCATCCCAATGGAATATAATATACGGTGAATATATTCAACAGTAGACTGCTCCAGATAATTACGATAGTGAAGTAGTATTGTATATATAAGTTTTAGTATTTATAGAAAAATAACTACTCTGCCTTTTTTGTTAGTTCTCCTCAGATTCACAATTAAAAGTGAGTTTAAAAATTCTATAGGTATGTGGTACTTTTAAGTTTGAGATTGATTTGTAACACTAATCAACTTAGAAAATCATGATAACTGATCGAAAGATATTTGAATTGTTTAAAAATTGCAGGAATTTGTTAACGAAAATATTGTTTTTTACTTTATTTTCCACTTTAGTCGTGGAATTTTACATTGAATTTTTTAATTTGAAGTCTAACTTTCTTTCTATACATTACAATTTATTACTTTTAGTTTTAATTTTGAAGACATATGATTCGTTGACGCCTTTTGAAAAGATGCTTTTGAAGTGCAGTTCGGTGCTCGGGGAGGTGTTCTCTAGACGAATGTTGTTACATTTACTTCAGAGTGATTCACAACGGGAAGTTGCTTTAGGTAAATATTAGAATCAAAAGAAATAACGTTACTTTAATTTTCGGTCTGTAGCAGGATAGACCATCCACCAGTTTTCTCTGTTATGGGAAAAAGGTTCAGATGGTTATAATTTATTAATCATTATCAAACTTGTTATCGTCATATATAGGAGAAGTAGGTTAAGTCATTTGCTAACCAATTAATAAAAACTTATTTTGAGATGGGAGAGTAGGTTAGGCTTTAACAAAAAAAAACTGTTACTTTATAGTAAACTAATATTAATGTAAGTTTTTTAATCTATTTATAGCTGTTGCGAAGCTATTCTCTATACGTGTTCTTGAATGCGAGGGTGGAGACTTCACCCGCGACAGTTCTATGGTGCTGGTGCATCCCGCGCCTGTTCCCTACGAATCCAAGCCGCCATATTGTGGTTGTTTAGGGACAAGGCCTCCGCGTAAGTGTTGCCATTAATACTTCAAACGAATGTGCGTACATTTAATAATTTCTTTTACATTGACAGCTCCGTCTCTCTCTCTCTCAGCCAGTTGTCAAGATCTACCGTCGTACGCATTCTGCGGTTACATGAAATTTAAATATACATTATTCCGAACCACAACATACGAGTTGCTTACGGAAAATCAAAAGGTAAAATATTTTGTGTAGTTAAATAATTAATATTACCTTTGTTAATTCGCCCCCTGATTTCTGTACGATATTTAACTCTTAAGATAGCATTAGCTTCAGTTTTTTTTTAATTCGAAATCATCCCGATGGCAAGAGTTATTACAAATTAATCTCGCTTGAATTTAGCGGTGGGTACATATGTTAAATTTTGTGTATAAACTTATACGAAAATGTGGTCTATTTTTTACCTTATCTCTCTAATTCTTTTTTCTTATTTACTTTGGTAACACAATTGATTTCATTTTGAAACAATATTTAATGACAAGGTCCAATTATGCGAAGTATGCTCGTCCAGAACAATTGCTTTGGTATGACTATAGAAACAGAAATTTCTGCAAGGGCGGTATAAAAATACCATCCCGCCGTCTAAAATCCATTTAAGTTACCTTAGAATTAAAGCTTATATTATATGACAGGGGTTAGCCACTAAATACGCCACGAAGGTAGTTAAATATCTTTATAAATGTATTAGTTTCCTTTAAATTCCAGCGCAGTATGCACGCCAAGGCGTTGCTGTACTTAGAAAGGTATACTAGGAGGTGTGTAGCCTGTGGCGGTGGCTGCTTCGTGAAGTTTTTAGGGCTCAGATGTAATGACGTAAGTCGATAATAATTGTACCTATATACAAAATGTGTTATTTTATTACAGTACTGATAGTTAAATGATCAATATTCATAACTCCATAATTGTGTGGTGTGGTACTGCCCTAAGTAACAGGGTAACCTCGAATGTGTTGCTAGCATTTAATACTATTCACTTATTTTTAATCTTTTCAGTAATAGTTGTAGTAGTCTAACGCCAATGGTATGGGTCTGGAGATATCAATGGCTAAGATCATCCCATATAACATTTTCGGTATATTTTTAACGTGGGAAAATTCTTGTACACGGTTTTTCCGTTCTCGCGTTTTGATGTCAGTGTTAGGGTTACTACTTTTATTATTAAAAAAAAAAGTATATATAGGAGTCGACATGGTTATTAAGAATAGAATGAAAAATATAATGTGTTATACGGTTATGTTATACATGTGAACAAATATGTTATTTCCTAAATGGTTTAGTAATTATATGTAACCCGTTATGTATTCCATAAAATTAATTGATAGGGATTTGTTTACACAACCAACAAAGTGGTTAAATAAGAAGTTGATCATATTTTGATTTCAGGGATTAATACGTGAAAGCGAGGAATTGAGACGTGTCCGACAACAAATACTCAGCTTTAGTGCCGAAAGTAAAACGGTCGGAGAACAGCCCACCTACTTTACTTCGTTAACAGAACCATCTTTGGAATTTACGGTTTTTTTTTAACTATATCAGACTCGTCGCGCTAATTTTTCGTTATAGTTATGTCCTATACCAAGCGTGTTTAGGCGCTTATAGAGTGTCAAGTTGTTGCAAAGTCGAAATCTTCGAAATGTTCGACGCATCCCAACCACCATACAAACTCGCTTGACACTTAACTGAAACTTATTAAAGGAATGTGCACTAACAGAAAATTATTGTTCTAGATTAACGTCCGACGTAACACAAGCACGACCATACTTACGGAATCCGAAGGTATTTCTTTTAATTATTTTATATAAGTAGATTTACCGTTCGCGGCGTGCCTTCACGGCAAATATAATTTAATATGTCGGGCTTTTGGGCATGTATGGCAGAACCGCCAATGAGATACGTAAATATATACCTAAATATGTGTACAGTTAAGTATATGGTATTATTTTATTATTATAGGAATAGCAGATAGCGCTAGGCCCTTCCACCGCTTTACCGGTGAATACGGCAGGAATCGCGATGAACGCGTCTTCTCCTACGATTTCAGCAGTTGCGAATGTTTACCAATTCTACTGTCAGCGTACTCACAGGCAATAGATCATTGCTTTGGTGCTGGTAAATTTGATTTGAAACTATACCGTATGATAACGCTTTATTACAGCTATCATGTTAAAAACATCGTAATTAAAATAAATGATTTTATGTTTATTTGTGTATCTGTGCAGTACTATTAATCTGAGAGAACAAAATAATTTTGATGGTCTAGGGTTTTTACTGTTATGTATATAATATGGAATTCTTCGCTGTTTTTTTTATAATGTAGTTAAAAATAATATTATTATGTAGACGGCTATAACAAGTTGATATTTTGTCTACATAATAAACGTTAACGTCATTTAAAGCTAACCATTCTCGATCAATGTCTTAAATTTTTAGAGGAATATGAGAAGTTGTTTGAAGCCTACCTGGAATACACAGATCTAAGTGTCATCGACATGAACATGCCTCAAGCAATTCGCTTGTTGTTCGAAGTGGAAAATCTTATTAATGTGAGAACTTTTAATAAAAATATTACTTACGTAATCGTCAATTCCAACTTCAAAATAGCGTTAAATATTTTTTTGCATTACAAATATTTGCACGTGTGTATCATGAATGTATTTTCGTTTATATTTGTTTTTATAAAACTATTAAAAACAATGCCCGTAATAAAATTTTCGCAGCGACTACGAGTAAACCTCAATACTTTGTGTTGTTTTAACAGAGTGAAAAGTTTTGCACTAAAGTTGAATGTGATATTGGTTGGATGAACGACTTCCGTCTTGGGCGAGTCCTGTTGCATCGCGGAAATTGCCTCTCGGAGTCGGGTGATCTGGAAGAAGCAAGGAAATTATTATTACAGGCGTTGAAGCTCTTCTATGATCCATTTCCCACATCTAAGTAAAATATATATACGCGATAAAATTGCTAGATTAACCGACACATTTTTATGGTTCTTTTTTCGATTCTGTTGTAATTTTGTGCATTATTGTATCCTTATTTTTCCTGTTTTGCAAGAAAATTTATAGAACAATGTTTGCTCGAGGTGGTATAAAGAAATAAAGTTTTCAAACGCATATTACTATACGAAACTTTTATCTAGGTTTGGTCCGTCAAAATGACAGGTCCGGTAAATCTAGTGTTAACGTTAAAATACTATTTACCTGTCCTCCGATTTGTACGGTTGACATGTTACAAGATTTTGCTTTTACATGGTTTTAAAATCACAAAAAAATCATTGTGATTGCTATCTCTGGGTTCGGCAAAACGCTCGTGATGCCTCTATTTATTACTACTATGCCTGGTATTTATAGCCTATATGGTATAGACTATAGGGTATATAAAGGCATGTATCCATAGGCTACGGTAACCGCTCACCAATAGGATGGGCCATAAGTTTGTTTGTCACGCTAGTGGTGTAAAAAACCGATATATGATTACACTGTGGTTATTAAAAAGAAAACGTGACAGAGAGAGGACATTCTAGTTGTACCTGTAAAATGTATTAGAAACTTAATTGAAAATCACCCGATAAAATTTTGTTTATTAAAAAATTTAGGTTATCAATTTTAATCCCTGTTAACCTTGTTTTTCGATTTAATTATTATTTAGTAACGAATCAATAAAATCTAATAGTCACTGGTATCCGAATCTTAATTACAGTGACATGCAAGCGGTTTTTTTAATTTCCCTGGAATGGCTATTCGCGTCAATACACTCGTTTCTTATAATCAACAACTGGAACGTTTTAGACATACTTAACCCCTGCCGAAGCCTTTGGCCGCGTAGTCGACATTTCAAGCGCTATTTATAAATACTAGTCTCTTCATTATTAAGATTAGTCCTCCACAGTCATTGTGATAAACTTTTTATATTATTTTTTTAACAGGCACGCGATGCGTATTAGATACATGTGCGTCTCTTTTAACCAGCTGATGGCGTTCTACGTCGCACCACAATTCTATGTGGCCATAGATTCCGGTCTAACCGGTCATTTCTACGAGTGCATATCTTGGACTCTTATAAGTCTATACAAATTATTCACTGTTAGTACTTGAATTTACTAATAACTAATACTGTAGATCTTTTATTGAAAATAATTTAATATCTTTAACCTATGACCCAAATGGAAGGTGTTATAGATTTAGCGCAAGTATCTAGCATGTAGAATCGTAGCTACTAAACGGCCGAATAGACTATCATCTAGTTTTTTTTTATTATATTAGTGACTCAAAAAAAATGTCCCTAGCTATCATACATAATATTATTACTGTTGTATAGGTATTATCAACGCTTTTCTGGTTTCTCTTAGGATACAGATTCTGTCACAGTTTTGTACGTATCTATAAAAAAAAAATTAATTACTAAATACTTACAAGACACTTTTGCATTTTTTCATTTAGTTTTGATTTTACTTTATATAATTACGGTAAATGACAAAGAAAAGTATACAGGAAATATCGATTGATTTTTTTTTATTATTTGTTTTTTAGTTTGTTATATTTCAGGAACGTAAAGAAAAATCAAATGCTCTGTTGGCGGCAAAGTGGGCGATGAATTACGCCCTGCGCACCGATTCTAATTTTCGACTCTTGTGTATATGTTACGGAAATTTGATAATGCTTTACGGTCAGGAACGCAATGTAAGGAAACCGCTTTGTTACTGTCTCCGTGGTACATTGGTTTACCGCCTGCCTTGTAACGCTGTGATCCCGGCTTTGATTCGCGGACCACATGAGTACCGAAGTTTAAACAATGTTAGAGTTTATTTCGAATCCAATGTCAATCTATTGAAATAACAATATTGCTATAATCTGGCGACATGCGGTTGCCAGAAATATTCTGGGCGAGAACACTTCACCACCTTCGGCGTTATTGTCATCTAACATCGGAAACCTAACACCTAAAATCGTGATCAAGTGTTAGCCTATTGTCGAAAAAAAAATACTAACATCTATTAGCCTGCAAGTGATTTATACAATACAGTTTATTTGTTATGTATTGAAGTTATTTTCTATTATCGATTAAGAGAACAGGCCATTCATATGGTACGACATCCCATAACTCTGCTTTGTTAGATTTTTTAAACAGCAGTTTATGTTTTCGATCATTAAGTAAACGTATAAAATACTTTTTATAGTTCTCGAAATGCGAAATGCTTGAGCAGCGTGCGATGGCTCTGTGCAACCGTAAACTCGGTAAAATAGATGTCACCGAGGTGCAAGCGGTGGGATACCTTTATACCAATGTATTTTTTTTCCAGTTAGTATTTTATTTATTTAATATATTCGTTGCAAGACATCAAACAAACATTTGTACGATCATATCTTTTTATTTTTTTATAGGTAGATAGTAGCGGTTGACCTGATGGAAAGTGATCACCGTCGCTCACAGACAGCCGCAACACTCGGGGACTCACATATGCGTTGCCGACCTTTAAGCAAGGAGTAGGCTCTTTTATTGAAGGCCCATAAGTCGTATCGGTCCGGAAATACCGCTGGCGACAAATGAGTCCACAGGCTGGTTGTTTGTGGTAAAAAAATATGAGTAAGGTAGGCAAAAGAGAGTGCGATTCGCCTGATGGTATGTCGTTCCCTTAGGTCTTGGACAGTCACAATGCCTGAGGACTCGCAGTTCCGGCAGTATCTATTCTTGAATGTCTATAATTAGCTGGAACCAAAAAACTTTTGATATGTATAACGTTTGTCGCGCCACGGACCGATTGATGTGGTGATTCTTGGAGGAGATCTGCGTCCAGAAGTGGGGGTCTATCGGCTGATGATAATGACTAATTTAAAATAATTATTTTTTTTTTCTTTTCAGCGTGGAAAGCCGCAGGAGGTCCGAGAGCATCGAATTAGGTCTTTTAGTGATGAGCATGATGAGTAGCATCACGGAGCTCAGCACCAGGCAAATGCTGGTTTTGTGGATCCTCAAATTGCTTCTATCGGAAACACGGATACAGGATATGGTTTCTATCATGCGAGAGTTCTTTTACATGGCTGATCACTATGATTTGAGCTGTAAGTTTCTTATTTGCTTATTGTTTATTGAGCTGAAAAAGAAAATTGTCTTAAAAAGGAGTTGGGTGGGGTGCATGTAATAATTTTAACGAATTTGTCTAAAAATCATTATATTATACTTAAACTGCTTTTCATCTATTTTTTATTATAAGAAAAGTGACTCGCTGGAGAAATATTTTAGCGATAATGAAATAAAATCGGTTTAACCGAAGATTATTACTGCACTTATAGTTTCATACAAAGGTGTTTTAAAAATATATAAAAGATACCTTACACTATTCAAAATAAGACAATAAGAAATGATGATAACTATTATACTGACCATTTCATTGTTACTGGCATTTCAAACATAACTTTTTGTACAATACATATTAATTTTATATTTCAGCTGAAACTTGGTATTATTACTACGCAATGGTAATTTTACTAGATACGGGTTACTCCGTGGAGTCATATAAAACTTGTGAAAGGTTCTATTTGAAGAAAGGCGATGCAATTCTTCGTTCTAAAACGTCTGAAGCTGCTTGGAATTTTTTTGTATGCATGTGGCTTGTGTATGTATATGTGGCAAATTTTACTTAAATTATTTAACGATCATGCTATAGGTAGCGAATATAATTATCTTTTAATACTTTTAGAATTTAATCGGTAGGTAATAAACACTGAAGACAATAATGCACTAAATCGTGTTTTTAAGAATTAATACAAAGGAACACTATACTATCGAGTTACTAATCTTAAACATTTCAAAAACCTTACAATGTATATAAAAAGACTATTTTAATAGTATTTACAGTTTATTTTACCTACGCTCAACAATATAACGACTAATATGAATCAGGTATTAAAAGAAATTATTAAAGTTCATGTGGTTGTTAACATCTCTACATGAAGGGTGTGCTAGCAGGGCAAGCCAGAGCACTTATACACTGCCGGCCAAAAGTTTGAGACCACCTTGAAAAAATTACAATATTGAATAAAACTCCAAAAGTTAGTGCT